>OX411819.1:25075478-25260448 GCA_948253155.1 Leucoma salicis | reverse complement strand
CCACTACCGGTAATTCTGCTTGCACGGTGGTGGTTCTTACCTTAGATTGTCCGCTGTTAACAGCCCTTTATTTCAACACCACATTTGCACCAATATCTCATATAGTTTTTTAGTTATTTTGCAGTTTCTGTTAAAAAACATACTTTTTGGCAAAATTTCATCAGTTTTATTAGGATAATTTCACTTTTTTCTATAGAGACCCTAGTGGTTTATCACACCATCGTGTAGGGCTCGTCAAGCCCTGTACGCCGATACCCCATTTGGGGGTGTTTGGAGACTTCCATCCCTTGTTTTTTCCCACCGAACGCCTATTTTTTAACGAAAATTTAGTATATTTTTGCAGTTTCACATCAATAACTTCCCACAGTTGCAATATTCACATTTGTTTTTATTTTTACATTGTAACTTACCAATAGACGAATCCATAGACACCGCATTCGCCCCTCTGCCAACACCCTAACATCTGAAAAACATTTAATAGTGAGTTTAGTAACTATATACATACATCATCTAAGTACCAAATTCTACATAAGGGGTGCTTATACGAAGAAATAACATCTGATATTTTTTGGTTTTCTCGTTGGTATAGCGATTGTTTTGTGTTCTATTGACCTAAACTAGCTTAGATTTGACTAAATAAACAAGGGTGGTTTATTGCATCCCCTAAATTTTTGACTTTTTATATAAATATTTCTATACAAAAATATTATTAAAATTTTCGAACTTTGCACCTATCCACTACCGGTAATTCTGCTTGCACGGTGGTGGTTCTTACCTTAGATTGTCCGCTGTTAACAGCCCTTTATTTCAACACCACATTTGCACCAATATCTCATATAGTTTTTTAGTTATTTTGCAGTTTCTGTTAAAAAACATACTTTTTGGCAAAATTTCATCAGTTTTATTAGGATAATTTCACTTTTTTCTATAGAGACCCTAGTGGTTTATCACACCATCGTGTAGGGCTCGTCAAGCCCTGTACGCCGATACCCCATTTGGGGGTGTTTGGAGACTTCCATCCCTTGTTTTTTCCCACCGAACGCCTATTTTTTAACGAAAATTTAGTATATTTTTGCAGTTTCACATCAATAACTTCCCACAGTTGCAATATTCACATTTGTTTTTATTTTTACATTGTAACTTACCAATAGACGAATCCATAGACACCGCATTCGCCCCTCTGCCAACACCCTAACATCTGAAAAACATTTAATAGTGAGTTTAGTAACTATATACATACATCATCTAAGTACCAAATTCTACATAAGGGGTGCTTATACGAAGAAATAACATCTGATATTTTTTGGTTTTCTCGTTGGTATAGCGATTGTTTTGTGTTCTATTGACCTAAACTAGCTTAGATTTGACTAAATAAACAAGGGTGGTTTATTGCATCCCCTAAATTTTTGACTTTTTATATAAATATTTCTATACAAAAATATTATTAAAATTTTCGAACTTTGCACCTATCCACTACCGGTAATTCTGCTTGCACGGTGGTGGTTCTTACCTTAGATTGTCCGCTGTTAACAGCCCTTTATTTCAACACCACATTTGCACCAATATCTCATATAGTTTTTTAGTTATTTTGCAGTTTCTGTTAAAAAACATACTTTTTGGCAAAATTTCATCAGTTTTATTAGGATAATTTCACTTTTTTCTATAGAGACCCTAGTGGTTTATCACACCATCGTGTAGGGCTCGTCAAGCCCTGTACGCCGATACCCCATTTGGGGGTGTTTGGAGACTTCCATCCCTTGTTTTTTCCCACCGAACGCCTATTTTTTAACGAAAATTTAGTATATTTTTGCAGTTTCACATCAATAACTTCCCACAGTTGCAATATTCACATTTGTTTTTATTTTTACATTGTAACTTACCAATAGACGAATCCATAGACACCGCATTCGCCCCTCTGCCAACACCCTAACATCTGAAAAACATTTAATAGTGAGTTTAGTAACTATATACATACATCATCTAAGTACCAAATTCTACATAAGGGGTGCTTATACGAAGAAATAACATCTGATATTTTTTGGTTTTCTCGTTGGTATAGCGATTGTTTTGTGTTCTATTGACCTAAACTAGCTTAGATTTGACTAAATAAACAAGGGTGGTTTATTGCATCCCCTAAATTTTTGACTTTTTATATAAATATTTCTATACAAAAATATTATTAAAATTTTCGAACTTTGCACCTATCCACTACCGGTAATTCTGCTTGCACGGTGGTGGTTCTTACCTTAGATTGTCCGCTGTTAACAGCCCTTTATTTCAACACCACATTTGCACCAATATCTCATATAGTTTTTTAGTTATTTTGCAGTTTCTGTTAAAAAACATACTTTTTGGCAAAATTTCATCAGTTTTATTAGGATAATTTCACTTTTTTCTATAGAGACCCTAGTGGTTTATCACACCATCGTGTAGGGCTCGTCAAGCCCTGTACGCCGATACCCCATTTGGGGGTGTTTGGAGACTTCCATCCCTTGTTTTTTCCCACCGAACGCCTATTTTTTAACGAAAATTTAGTATATTTTTGCAGTTTCACATCAATAACTTCCCACAGTTGCAATATTCACATTTGTTTTTATTTTTACATTGTAACTTACCAATAGACGAATCCATAGACACCGCATTCGCCCCTCTGCCAACACCCTAACATCTGAAAAACATTTAATAGTGAGTTTAGTAACTATATACATACATCATCTAAGTACCAAATTCTACATAAGGGGTGCTTATACGAAGAAATAACATCTGATATTTTTTGGTTTTCTCGTTGGTATAGCGATTGTTTTGTGTTCTATTGACCTAAACTAGCTTAGATTTGACTAAATAAACAAGGGTGGTTTATTGCATCCCCTAAATTTTTGACTTTTTATATAAATATTTCTATACAAAAATATTATTAAAATTTTCGAACTTTGCACCTATCCACTACCGGTAATTCTGCTTGCACGGTGGTGGTTCTTACCTTAGATTGTCCGCTGTTAACAGCCCTTTATTTCAACACCACATTTGCACCAATATCTCATATAGTTTTTTAGTTATTTTGCAGTTTCTGTTAAAAAACATACTTTTTGGCAAAATTTCATCAGTTTTATTAGGATAATTTCACTTTTTTCTATAGAGACCCTAGTGGTTTATCACACCATCGTGTAGGGCTCGTCAAGCCCTGTACGCCGATACCCCATTTGGGGGTGTTTGGAGACTTCCATCCCTTGTTTTTTCCCACCGAACGCCTATTTTTTAACGAAAATTTAGTATATTTTTGCAGTTTCACATCAATAACTTCCCACAGTTGCAATATTCACATTTGTTTTTATTTTTACATTGTAACTTACCAATAGACGAATCCATAGACACCGCATTCGCCCCTCTGCCAACACCCTAACATCTGAAAAACATTTAATAGTGAGTTTAGTAACTATATACATACATCATCTAAGTACCAAATTCTACATAAGGGGTGCTTATACGAAGAAATAACATCTGATATTTTTTGGTTTTCTCGTTGGTATAGCGATTGTTTTGTGTTCTATTGACCTAAACTAGCTTAGATTTGACTAAATAAACAAGGGTGGTTTATTGCATCCCCTAAATTTTTGACTTTTTATATAAATATTTCTATACAAAAATATTATTAAAATTTTCGAACTTTGCACCTATCCACTACCGGTAATTCTGCTTGCACGGTGGTGGTTCTTACCTTAGATTGTCCGCTGTTAACAGCCCTTTATTTCAACACCACATTTGCACCAATATCTCATATAGTTTTTTAGTTATTTTGCAGTTTCTGTTAAAAAACATACTTTTTGGCAAAATTTCATCAGTTTTATTAGGATAATTTCACTTTTTTCTATAGAGACCCTAGTGGTTTATCACACCATCGTGTAGGGCTCGTCAAGCCCTGTACGCCGATACCCCATTTGGGGGTGTTTGGAGACTTCCATCCCTTGTTTTTTCCCACCGAACGCCTATTTTTTAACGAAAATTTAGTATATTTTTGCAGTTTCACATCAATAACTTCCCACAGTTGCAATATTCACATTTGTTTTTATTTTTACATTGTAACTTACCAATAGACGAATCCATAGACACCGCATTCGCCCCTCTGCCAACACCCTAACATCTGAAAAACATTTAATAGTGAGTTTAGTAACTATATACATACATCATCTAAGTACCAAATTCTACATAAGGGGTGCTTATACGAAGAAATAACATCTGATATTTTTTGGTTTTCTCGTTGGTATAGCGATTGTTTTGTGTTCTATTGACCTAAACTAGCTTAGATTTGACTAAATAAACAAGGGTGGTTTATTGCATCCCCTAAATTTTTGACTTTTTATATAAATATTTCTATACAAAAATATTATTAAAATTTTCGAACTTTGCACCTATCCACTACCGGTAATTCTGCTTGCACGGTGGTGGTTCTTACCTTAGATTGTCCGCTGTTAACAGCCCTTTATTTCAACACCACATTTGCACCAATATCTCATATAGTTTTTTAGTTATTTTGCAGTTTCTGTTAAAAAACATACTTTTTGGCAAAATTTCATCAGTTTTATTAGGATAATTTCACTTTTTTCTATAGAGACCCTAGTGGTTTATCACACCATCGTGTAGGGCTCGTCAAGCCCTGTACGCCGATACCCCATTTGGGGGTGTTTGGAGACTTCCATCCCTTGTTTTTTCCCACCGAACGCCTATTTTTTAACGAAAATTTAGTATATTTTTGCAGTTTCACATCAATAACTTCCCACAGTTGCAATATTCACATTTGTTTTTATTTTTACATTGTAACTTACCAATAGACGAATCCATAGACACCGCATTCGCCCCTCTGCCAACACCCTAACATCTGAAAAACATTTAATAGTGAGTTTAGTAACTATATACATACATCATCTAAGTACCAAATTCTACATAAGGGGTGCTTATACGAAGAAATAACATCTGATATTTTTTGGTTTTCTCGTTGGTATAGCGATTGTTTTGTGTTCTATTGACCTAAACTAGCTTAGATTTGACTAAATAAACAAGGGTGGTTTATTGCATCCCCTAAATTTTTGACTTTTTATATAAATATTTCTATACAAAAATATTATTAAAATTTTCGAACTTTGCACCTATCCACTACCGGTAATTCTGCTTGCACGGTGGTGGTTCTTACCTTAGATTGTCCGCTGTTAACAGCCCTTTATTTCAACACCACATTTGCACCAATATCTCATATAGTTTTTTAGTTATTTTGCAGTTTCTGTTAAAAAACATACTTTTTGGCAAAATTTCATCAGTTTTATTAGGATAATTTCACTTTTTTCTATAGAGACCCTAGTGGTTTATCACACCATCGTGTAGGGCTCGTCAAGCCCTGTACGCCGATACCCCATTTGGGGGTGTTTGGAGACTTCCATCCCTTGTTTTTTCCCACCGAACGCCTATTTTTTAACGAAAATTTAGTATATTTTTGCAGTTTCACATCAATAACTTCCCACAGTTGCAATATTCACATTTGTTTTTATTTTTACATTGTAACTTACCAATAGACGAATCCATAGACACCGCATTCGCCCCTCTGCCAACACCCTAACATCTGAAAAACATTTAATAGTGAGTTTAGTAACTATATACATACATCATCTAAGTACCAAATTCTACATAAGGGGTGCTTATACGAAGAAATAACATCTGATATTTTTTGGTTTTCTCGTTGGTATAGCGATTGTTTTGTGTTCTATTGACCTAAACTAGCTTAGATTTGACTAAATAAACAAGGGTGGTTTATTGCATCCCCTAAATTTTTGACTTTTTATATAAATATTTCTATACAAAAATATTATTAAAATTTTCGAACTTTGCACCTATCCACTACCGGTAATTCTGCTTGCACGGTGGTGGTTCTTACCTTAGATTGTCCGCTGTTAACAGCCCTTTATTTCAACACCACATTTGCACCAATATCTCATATAGTTTTTTAGTTATTTTGCAGTTTCTGTTAAAAAACATACTTTTTGGCAAAATTTCATCAGTTTTATTAGGATAATTTCACTTTTTTCTATAGAGACCCTAGTGGTTTATCACACCATCGTGTAGGGCTCGTCAAGCCCTGTACGCCGATACCCCATTTGGGGGTGTTTGGAGACTTCCATCCCTTGTTTTTTCCCACCGAACGCCTATTTTTTAACGAAAATTTAGTATATTTTTGCAGTTTCACATCAATAACTTCCCACAGTTGCAATATTCACATTTGTTTTTATTTTTACATTGTAACTTACCAATAGACGAATCCATAGACACCGCATTCGCCCCTCTGCCAACACCCTAACATCTGAAAAACATTTAATAGTGAGTTTAGTAACTATATACATACATCATCTAAGTACCAAATTCTACATAAGGGGTGCTTATACGAAGAAATAACATCTGATATTTTTTGGTTTTCTCGTTGGTATAGCGATTGTTTTGTGTTCTATTGACCTAAACTAGCTTAGATTTGACTAAATAAACAAGGGTGGTTTATTGCATCCCCTAAATTTTTGACTTTTTATATAAATATTTCTATACAAAAATATTATTAAAATTTTCGAACTTTGCACCTATCCACTACCGGTAATTCTGCTTGCACGGTGGTGGTTCTTACCTTAGATTGTCCGCTGTTAACAGCCCTTTATTTCAACACCACATTTGCACCAATATCTCATATAGTTTTTTAGTTATTTTGCAGTTTCTGTTAAAAAACATACTTTTTGGCAAAATTTCATCAGTTTTATTAGGATAATTTCACTTTTTTCTATAGAGACCCTAGTGGTTTATCACACCATCGTGTAGGGCTCGTCAAGCCCTGTACGCCGATACCCCATTTGGGGGTGTTTGGAGACTTCCATCCCTTGTTTTTTCCCACCGAACGCCTATTTTTTAACGAAAATTTAGTATATTTTTGCAGTTTCACATCAATAACTTCCCACAGTTGCAATATTCACATTTGTTTTTATTTTTACATTGTAACTTACCAATAGACGAATCCATAGACACCGCATTCGCCCCTCTGCCAACACCCTAACATCTGAAAAACATTTAATAGTGAGTTTAGTAACTATATACATACATCATCTAAGTACCAAATTCTACATAAGGGGTGCTTATACGAAGAAATAACATCTGATATTTTTTGGTTTTCTCGTTGGTATAGCGATTGTTTTGTGTTCTATTGACCTAAACTAGCTTAGATTTGACTAAATAAACAAGGGTGGTTTATTGCATCCCCTAAATTTTTGACTTTTTATATAAATATTTCTATACAAAAATATTATTAAAATTTTCGAACTTTGCACCTATCCACTACCGGTAATTCTGCTTGCACGGTGGTGGTTCTTACCTTAGATTGTCCGCTGTTAACAGCCCTTTATTTCAACACCACATTTGCACCAATATCTCATATAGTTTTTTAGTTATTTTGCAGTTTCTGTTAAAAAACATACTTTTTGGCAAAATTTCATCAGTTTTATTAGGATAATTTCACTTTTTTCTATAGAGACCCTAGTGGTTTATCACACCATCGTGTAGGGCTCGTCAAGCCCTGTACGCCGATACCCCATTTGGGGGTGTTTGGAGACTTCCATCCCTTGTTTTTTCCCACCGAACGCCTATTTTTTAACGAAAATTTAGTATATTTTTGCAGTTTCACATCAATAACTTCCCACAGTTGCAATATTCACATTTGTTTTTATTTTTACATTGTAACTTACCAATAGACGAATCCATAGACACCGCATTCGCCCCTCTGCCAACACCCTAACATCTGAAAAACATTTAATAGTGAGTTTAGTAACTATATACATACATCATCTAAGTACCAAATTCTACATAAGGGGTGCTTATACGAAGAAATAACATCTGATATTTTTTGGTTTTCTCGTTGGTATAGCGATTGTTTTGTGTTCTATTGACCTAAACTAGCTTAGATTTGACTAAATAAACAAGGGTGGTTTATTGCATCCCCTAAATTTTTGACTTTTTATATAAATATTTCTATACAAAAATATTATTAAAATTTTCGAACTTTGCACCTATCCACTACCGGTAATTCTGCTTGCACGGTGGTGGTTCTTACCTTAGATTGTCCGCTGTTAACAGCCCTTTATTTCAACACCACATTTGCACCAATATCTCATATAGTTTTTTAGTTATTTTGCAGTTTCTGTTAAAAAACATACTTTTTGGCAAAATTTCATCAGTTTTATTAGGATAATTTCACTTTTTTCTATAGAGACCCTAGTGGTTTATCACACCATCGTGTAGGGCTCGTCAAGCCCTGTACGCCGATACCCCATTTGGGGGTGTTTGGAGACTTCCATCCCTTGTTTTTTCCCACCGAACGCCTATTTTTTAACGAAAATTTAGTATATTTTTGCAGTTTCACATCAATAACTTCCCACAGTTGCAATATTCACATTTGTTTTTATTTTTACATTGTAACTTACCAATAGACGAATCCATAGACACCGCATTCGCCCCTCTGCCAACACCCTAACATCTGAAAAACATTTAATAGTGAGTTTAGTAACTATATACATACATCATCTAAGTACCAAATTCTACATAAGGGGTGCTTATACGAAGAAATAACATCTGATATTTTTTGGTTTTCTCGTTGGTATAGCGATTGTTTTGTGTTCTATTGACCTAAACTAGCTTAGATTTGACTAAATAAACAAGGGTGGTTTATTGCATCCCCTAAATTTTTGACTTTTTATATAAATATTTCTATACAAAAATATTATTAAAATTTTCGAACTTTGCACCTATCCACTACCGGTAATTCTGCTTGCACGGTGGTGGTTCTTACCTTAGATTGTCCGCTGTTAACAGCCCTTTATTTCAACACCACATTTGCACCAATATCTCATATAGTTTTTTAGTTATTTTGCAGTTTCTGTTAAAAAACATACTTTTTGGCAAAATTTCATCAGTTTTATTAGGATAATTTCACTTTTTTCTATAGAGACCCTAGTGGTTTATCACACCATCGTGTAGGGCTCGTCAAGCCCTGTACGCCGATACCCCATTTGGGGGTGTTTGGAGACTTCCATCCCTTGTTTTTTGCCCACCCAACCCACCCTTTAGGGTTTAAATACCTAGATTTGAAGGGTACACTATAAAGAGGGAAGATATTAGCGATTATACCAAAAAATTTTTATTATTCCATTCGATTTTGGGTCTCACCTGTATCACGAATGTACCTATATTTGCTCCCTGGAACTCATAATTTCTGAGATATCACTAAAACATATCTCACATATTCGCAACCTAACTCATATTAATATTGCTGCTTTTATCAATAATTGAAATCACTATTGCATGAAAAAGGTTGTTTTGACCTCCCTCGATAATTCGCGGGACTCGTGATACACGACAGACCGCCTCAACCAAAAAAGTTAGTAGTTTTAAGTTAGATTTAAGACTTGGTTTATTGACCCCATATACATCTTTAGACATTAGCTGAATAGCATATTACACAGCGGCCCCTCTCTGCTAACAGCGCGGACTTGTTTGGCCCCTCGCCCGGCGGTGACAATTGCTTGTTATCCTTATAACTTACCATTTTGTGCCGCAGACGAGTGGGGTTTTTATGGGCGCGTTCTAGCTGAGAGTTAACTAATCTAATAATATTATTGTTATACTTAATTATTTTTAGTTTGTGTACGATTTATTGAGACAAGAGGTTTATTGACTTCAATAGATATATGGTTTATTAACCATTATTTAAAATTACACATAATTTTGACTAAATAATTGAAACTATTAAATCTATTCGGCAATTATTTTATTTAACTATTTACAGTTATATACATATATACATACTTACGAATTTATTACCACAATAATTAATTACTGACTAATAATACATGAGACGATTTTATAATTAAGTTAATTATACTGATTCTTGACTATACTAACATACAGCCGGACCCTATACACCCGTGCCAGTATTGATTTTTGATAGTTTGATTTTAACAAACCGCGATCTCCCTACCGACACTATGCTTAGAACGCCACAAAGTACAAATACAAGCGCAGCAAGACGCTCATCAACAACCCCAGACACGGTCTTGATAGTGAGTCCGCCGACTTCATCAGCGCTTAACCGCACCGTTACGGTGAGGCGGAGCGAAGGAGGAGACGGCGTAGATTCCAAGAAAATTGAGATGTCGAAAAGGGCAAAGGAGGCCAAACAGCAGCATAAAGAGGCAAGAACATTATTAGCTGCCTCTAAAAATATGAAAGGTGATGTAAAAGTTGGCCTTACCCGCATCATCGAGAGACTCTCTCAAATGGTTCAGGACGCTGAGAATGAGATTTCAGAAACGCGTCAATTGCTCATCATTGATAGTAGGCAGCACGTGGACTTGACGATGTCTGAAACAATGGATGAAATGAAGAACCTTACAAGCAAAATGAAGGAAATGACCACAGAAATAGAGCAGTTAAAACGTACACTTGAAGAGGCTGCACTGGTACCGGATTGCATAGTAGATCGGAAAGAATTGGTTGCAGAAGTGAAGCAACTTAATGAAACTCTAAAAGACCAGAAGCGAAAAGATGTCACTGAAAGTCATAATACCTATACTTATGCTGAGGCAGTGGTAAAGTCCTATCAATCCCAAGACAGGCTATTAAGACCCAAGCACTCAGTCATAGTATCAACTGACAGTGAAACGGCAACCAGTGCAGACACGATGGAAAAAGTTAGGAAATCATTGAAAGCAAGAGAAAATGGTTTTCAGATAGAGGGTGTAAGAAAAGTGAGGGATGGTAAAATAGTTGTGAGTTGTGCAAGTAAGGAAGAATTGGTCAAAGCAATGCAAAAGATAAAGGAAGACAAAGAATTGAAGGTGGAGGAGGCAAAGAGTAAAGACCCCTTAGTTGTTCTGAAAAATGTTTTTAATATGAATACGGACCAAAATATTAAGGACGCAATAAAAAATCAGAACAAGCGTCTCTTGGAGGGCTTGACAAAAGAGGAGGCCACAGTTGACGTAAGGTACCGTAGAAGAGCAAGGAACTCTGTAGAATGTCATGTGGTTCTCCGAGTGTCGCCCAAACTTTGGACGAGAATGACAACTTTGGGTAGGCTGTATATTGACATGCAGCAGATAAAAGTGGAAGACCAAACCCCGTTGATCCAATGTACCAAGTGCCTAGCTTACGGGCATGGCCGGAAGTATTGTACGGAAAAGGATGACCTGTGCAATTATTGCGGAGGGGCCCATTTGCGGGACCAATGTCCACAGGAGAAAGTCGGAGCGGCACCAAAATGCATTAACTGTACTAGGGCCAAATATCAAGAGGTGGACCACCTGGTATATAGCAAGGACTGCTCAGTGCGAAAACGATGGGACACCATAGCGCGGTCCACTATATCTTACTGCTAAGGGCACCCTGGGGAACGAACAGGCAGTAAACTGGCACGGCCACCACTACGAATTCCTGCAGATAAACCTCCAGAGGAAAGAGCTTGCCCTAACAGAAGCAATTATTACTGCTAAAAGGCGAAAACTGGCGGTAGCCCTGCTTCAGGAGCCTTATGTGGGAGGGAGAGGGGAAGTCGGATCGTGTGGGGGGGCGAGGGTCTATCAGAATCCTGTCCGCGGTGGGGGAATTGTGAAGGCGGCGATAATCGTGTTCGACCCGGACATATCAGTCACGTTGTGCACCCGCCTGACGACGAATAACATCGTGGTCGTTGAACTGCGGACGGGGGCCTGGAGGATCCACGCCGTCTCATACTATTTTGAGCCCAGCCTTCCCATAGAACCTTACCTGGAGCATATCGCCAGGATATGCCAAGAACTGGGACCTGCGGGACTCGTGGTTGGTGGCGATGCGAATGCAAAGAGCACATGGTGGGGCAGTAGTAGGATAGACGTGCGAGGTGAAGAGATGGCGGGAACCCTGATGGACTGGGATATGCATGTGCTCAACACCGGAACCACCCCAACATTTTACACAATCAGGGGAAGCCAAACATACTCCAGCCATGTAGACGTCACCTTTTGCAGCGAGCGCCTATTGGGCCTGGTGGAGGACTGGAAGGTGGAGGAAGGTTTGATAGGGTCGGACCACAACGGTATATTATTCAAATTAAAATTGCGTAAATCTGTCGGTATCGTGATTAATAGAACTACTCGAAAATACAAAACTAAGAAGGCCAATTGGGACCTGCTTCATTTGAAACTGGCTCAATTAAAGCTGGAACACCATTTCGACATATCACACATACACACGATTAGTACACCACAAGCACTAGACACATACATTCAGCAACTCACTCACATCATAACAACAGCATGCAACACAGCTATACCGACACTAACACACAAACAAAAACTCACCGTACCGTGGTGGTCTGACAACCTGGAGAGGATGAGGCGCGAAGTGAACACCAGGCGGCGCAGAATAAAAAATGCAGCGCCCAACCGTAGAGCACTTGTAGTGACAGCATATCTGGATTTGAAAAAAGAGTATGAAACGGAAACTAAGAAGGCACAGGTATCCAGCTGGAAAGCGTTTTGCGAGAGACAAAACAGAGAAGGGGTATGGGAGGGAATTTACCGAGTTATAAGGAACACGGAAAGAAGGACAGAGGATCTGCCACTGATAAAAAGCGGTCACCAATTAACAGCCCAAGAATCTGCAGAAGAGTTGGCTGAAACGTTCTTTCCGGAGGATAAAACTGAGGGTGAGAATGATGTTCACTGCCGAGTTAGGGCTCGGGCGGAAAATCTTAATGTAAGGGCACATAATGATAGATGTGAGCCAGATTTTACCATGGCTGAGCTAGACTCGGTGGTGGACAGCTTCAATGCTAAAAAAGCCCCAGGATTTGATGGCCTTACCTCGGACATATGTGCCCAAGTCATTAAAAGGGACAAGGAGCTCCACCTCGCTATCTTCAACAAATGTTGGCAGCTGGGACACTTCCCGAAGCCATGGAAGAGTGCAGTGGTGGTAGCTATGAAAAAACCTGGAAAGAACGATTATACCACCCCAAAATCTTACCGACCAATCGGCCTCTTGCCCGTAATGGGTAAGATGCTAGAAAAACTTATGGTCAGGAGACTAACGTGGCACCTGGCCCCGCGGATAAGCGACCGCCAGTATGGCTTTATGCCGCAGCGCAGTACGGAGGACGCCCTCTATGATCTGGTGACTCACGTGAGAGGTGAACTTACTAAAAGGAAGCTGATCACGATGGTGTCGCTAGACATAGAGGGCGCCTTCGACAACGCCTGGTGGCCAGCCATTAGGGCCAGACTGGTGGAAGAGCGCTGTCCGTGGGAGCTAGGAAAATTGATAAATAGTTATCTCAGTGACAGAGAAGTTACGGTGAGATACGCTGGTTGCCAACATGTCAGGTCAACTAATAAGGGATGTGTGCAGGGTTCGATTGGGGGTCCCATACTGTGGAATCTCCTACTGGACCCGCTACTGAAGAGTCTCACGAGGAGGGGGGACTACGTACAAGCTTTTGCTGATGACGTGGTTCTGGTCTTCTCGGGGGACACGGCGGCGGAGATCCAGGGCTGCGGCAATGCCGCCCTCGAACATGTTCGGAAATGGGGTGTCGATAATAAGCTACGGTTTGCACCTCACAAAACAAGTGCGATGGTGCTAACCAAAAAGCTAAAGTACGACATGCCAAGACTGAACATGGGAGGGGTCAGCATTGCAATGGCCAAGGAGATTAAAATCCTGGGGTTGACGATTGACTGTGGGTTGACTTTCAATGCCCATACGGCAAATGTTTGCGGGAAGGCATTGGGGGTCTACAAACAGCTTTCGAGAGCTGCCAGGGTCAGTTGGGGCCTCCATCCAGAAGTCGTTAAGACAATCTATAATGCCACAATAGAACCCATAGTAACCTATGCAGCCAGCGTATGGGCTCCAGCGACTACAAAGATTAAGGTGCGCAAGCAACTCGATGCTGTCCAGCGACTATGTGCGCAAAGAATAACGAAGGCGTACCGTACAGTGTCGCTCAACGCAGCGCTGGTGCTGGCCGGGATACTCCCTTTAGATATAAGGGTGAGGGAGAATGCCTCTCTATACCAGGCAAGAAGGGGAGTGACTAAGCTAGTACCGGCAGATCGCGAGATTGAGAGACCAGTGGCCCATGTCGCGAAACTTCACCCTGCGGAGCATATCAGCCGCAACTTCATGTGCTTGAATACCCACGAAGAGCTGACTAACAGCATAGATGGTGCAGTACAAATTTACACCGACGGCAGCAAAATTCAGGGGAAGGTCGGAGCCGCACTATCCTTATGGATAGATGGGGTCGAGACAAAGACTAGAAAACTTAAGCTGCCGTCATACTGCACCGTATATCAGGCGGAATTGCTGGCGATATGCCGAGCAGTGGAGGAGGTCCTGCTTCTGAACCACTCAACAATTACCATCATAAGTGACTCAAGGGCGGCACTGTGCGCAGTTGTTAATAATAACTCCACAAATCAGCTAGCCGAGGAAACGCGCAAAAACCTTCGAACATTGGAAAAGCGGGGCAAAGTTGTGACCTTGTGTTGGGCGAGGGCACACGCGGGATTGGAAGGTAATGAGAGGGCTGACGATCTGGCAAAGGCGGCGGCATTGTACACTAAGATCAGCCCCCACTACGATAAGTGCCCGGTTTCCTATATCAAGCAGCAAATCCGTAAGGATTCGCTTGCAGAGTGGAACCGGAGGTATCAAGGGGGGGCGGTCGCAGGGGTCACGAAGATATTCCTACCCGATATAACTGGAGCGTATCAGATTGTGAATTCCCTTCCTACCAGTAATATATTGACACAGATACTCACAGGACATGGGGGGTTCTCTGAATACCTACATCGATTTAAGTGTAAGGGGAGCCCCTCATGTGTCTGCAATACTCAGGTGGAGGAAACAGTACCCCATATCATAACAGAGTGTCCAAAATATATGACAGAGAGACATAATACAGAAATTAAAATAGACCTAAATATAAATATAAGTAATATTAAATTAATTATGAAAGACAAGCAAAGAAGACCAACTTTTCTAAAATACTGCCAAAAAGTTGCAAAAGATGTGATTAATAGAAATAAGTCCTAGATAAATAAGTTGAAATTAGAGCCAGTAAGAAATAATAGTTAGAAATGAGAGAGAATGTACTAAAAATTGTAACTTGAACAGGGATAGAGAAGCAAGGTAATTTTAAATATTGCAAGAAATATAAAATTATAAGAAGCAATAAAATAAAAATGAAAAATATCATTACTAGACATGACAAAATGTAAAATAATCTGAAAATACTCTCGCTGACTAAAGGCCTTATCTAAGATAGGGGATAATCGCGGGCCGGGCCTTTACACCCGGCTATTATAAAAAAAAAAAAAAAAAAAACCTAACCTAACCTAACCTAACCTAACCTAACCTAACCTAACCTAACCTAACCTAACCTAACCTAACCTAACCTAACCTAACCTAACCTAACCTAACCTAACCTAACCTAACCTAACCTAACCTAACCTAACCTAACCTAACCTAACCTAACCTAACCTAACCTAACCTAACCTAACCTAACCTAACCTAACCTAACCTAACCTAACCTAACCTAACCTAACCTAACCTAACCTAACCTAACCTAACCATCTAACATTTTTTGGTTTTCTTGTTGGTATAGCGATTGTTTCGTGTTCTATTGACCTAAACTAGCTTAAATTTGACTAAATAAACAAGGGTGGTTAATTACAACCCCTAAAATTTGACTTTTTATATAAAAATTTCTATACAAAAATTTTATTAAAATTTTCGAACTTTACACCTATCCACTACCGGTAATTCTGCTTGCACGGTGGTGGTTCTTACCTTAGATTGTCCGCTGTTAACAGCCCTTTATTTCAACACCACATTTGTAGCAATATCTCATATAGTTTTTTAGTTATTTCGTAGTTTCTGTGAAAAAACATAGTTTTTGGCAAAAATTCATCAGTTTTATTAAGATAATTTCACTTTTTTCTATAGAGACCCTAGTGGTTTATCACACCATCGTGTAGGGCTCGTCAAGCCCTGTACGCCGATACCCCATTTGGGGGTGTTTGGAGACTTCCATCCCTTGTTTTTTGCCCACCCAACCCACCCTTTAGGGTTTAAATACCTAGAATTGAAGGGTACACTATAAAGAGGAAAGATATTGACGACTATACCGAAAAATTTTTATTTTAAAAATTGATTTAGGACACATAGCCCTACCAGAATCTTCCCTTATCTTCTCTCTGGAGGGCATAATTTTTCGAGTATTTAATTTATTCTAATTAATAAAAACGTCATCATCATACGCTAACCATTTCTTATTGTTTTATGTTGCTTTTTCCTTCACATCTTCACGTGACCAAAAAATGTTTACTTAACTATTAATAATATCTCTATATTGACCTGATAAACATGGTTTATTGACCATCAGATTTAAAATTATAGACAACACGAACTACTTATATGCTATATAAAATACAAATAGACAACTACCGATCTTTGCTGGGAACTCGGACCGTCTTGAGGGCTCGTCCGGCGGTAACAATTGGCTGTTATCTTTATAACTTCCCATTTTGTGCCGCAGACGGGTGGCTTCGTGGGACGTTTCCCTTTAGAGACCTGGTTTCTTAATTAATATAGCCTGAAATAATTATACCAGTTTGTTTATTGTCTTAAGACAAAAGGTTTATTGACCTCACGTAAATATAGGGTTTATTGACCACAATACAACTATCTTATTGGACAAAATTACATTGACAAATCATTAAAATTATAATAAAAAAGACGATTTATACACAATATTGCGTGTGTTTGATTATTTGTGACCACAGCCGGACCCTTTACATCCGTGCATATAAAGCGTACGCTCGCGGGTACTCACCTAGCCCAGACATGATCCGTACACCGAAGTCCGGGTCGTCCTCTACAACGGACCGGACAGGTACAACGAAAAAAGAGTTTCATTTTGACATAGACGAGCATCCCTCACATTATAAAATCCAAACTAAAATGGATGAAGCGAAGCTTTATATGTTAAAAGCATCAGAGCTACTGAACGCCTCAAGAAATCTGAAAACGGAGATTAGAAACGGATTTTCAAAAATTGTTGAGAGATACTTTTATCTGGTGAGGGATTTGGACACAGAAAACGAAAGGCTTCGTAAACAACTCGTAGAAGGCCAGCAAAATTTACTTGATAAACTCCACGACATGGTTGCGGATCAAATAAAGGATGCAACAACGGAATCAGGAACGATAATCAAGAAAGCTATTGAAGAAGACATAAGAGAGTTCCACACGAAACTGGACCAATTACAAGAAAATAGTAGCACAATATTAGAAGAAGTGCAAGACATAAAGGAGACCATAATGAAAGAAAACGTCTTAGAATCTAGAGCCAAAGAGACACAGGACGAAGATGGGGAGATTGTGAAAGAACTTAGGAATCTAAAGGGAGTCATAGAAGAACTAAAAGAAGGAGGTATTGCAGAAACTCGTACCTATGCAGAAGCTGTTAGAAAATCCCCTATAAAGTCCCAGCAAAAGCTGTCAATCATCGTGGGCTCAAAAGATGATAGAGAATCAGGAGCTGAGGTGGTAGAGAGGATGCGAGAGGCGCTGGAAGCTAAAACAAGGGGTTTTAAGATAGATCGTCTCAGGAAGATCAGGGACCAGAAGGTAGTCCTCAGTTGCGCCAGCAAAGATGAATTTGAGGAAGTGCAGACGCGACTGAGGGATGCTGATCTGACTGTTGAGGAGGCGAAATACAGAAGGCCTCTTGTAATTTTGAAGAATGTTATTAAGGATCACAGTGATGATGAAATATTAACCGCATTGATTAAACAGAACAGGCACCTGTGGGATAATCTCCCTGACGGCGAGAACAACACTGTCACTATAAAGTACCGCAGGAAGGCCAGGAATGAATCCGAATGCCACGTAGTCTTTCAGGTGTCGCCGGCGGTATGGCGGGCGCTTGTGTCGGCTGGTAAAGTATATATAGATCTCCAACTGGTGCGAGTGTGCGATCAGTCGCCTCTAGTCCAGTGCACCAAATGCCTGGGCTTCGGCCACGGGCGGAGGCTCTGTACCGAGGATGCGGACCTATGCAATTATTGCGGTGGGCCGCATCATAAGGCGGAGTGTCCGCGGGTGGCCGATGGGAAGGCACCCACTTGCAAGAATTGTGCTAAGGCAAAATATGGTGCGACTGATCACACGGCATATGATGATGGATGCCCCCTGCGGAAAAAATGGGACGCACTGGCGCGAGCCTCTACAGCATACGACTAGGCAGGCCCCCAACGTACAATGAAGGCGACCTTCCGCATCCTCTCTGCTAATAATAATAAAACAAAACACTAATACTAAACACAAATAATACATACACCATCTACACACATACACACATACATACAGTTTTCTCAACACATCAAATCATAATCACAAGGATTAATGCTTAATATGTATAATTACAATTACATGTCGGCAAAATAACAATCCAATAAATACACAAATAAACAAATTTTAAAATAAGGCATACGTCACTGACACGTACTCATTACATTTTAACAGCTATCTACAATGAGAATAACAATATCAAAACGCACACACATACACAAAATACATATAAGCTTCTGGATACATACATCAACGGTGATACATAACATATGTTAAACATATGTATATGCACATCTTAAACCACCACACAAATCATGAAAGAATAGATCACATACAGTTTCAAATAGAATAAGTACACAAAACACAACAACACTAAATAATAAATTATATAAAATAAAACAGCATACAGGCAAATAAATAACATCCAATATATACAAAAATATACATATACATAAACCACGTTCAATACATATAATAAATACACACACAAATAAAAACTAAATTTAATTACAAGCCGGTGGCACAAATGGCATGATAGTCATGCACATTTGTGCACTTAAATAGAATATATATAACACTTAGGTATACACATTACCATAGGCAAACTCACAACAAGCACAATATCAGCATACGAACATACACAACGAAATACACAAATTCACAATGTACAGACTTAACATGAATACAATTATAAAATACACATACAAAAACCTAAATTCAATAAACATAAAATCCTTAACAAAATAAAAAACATAAAATAGATGGTAATTAAAATGAATGGTAAAATATACAAACTAATAAATCTATCATAAAACGCATATTAGATAAAACATACGCACAAAACTACTATAATATTGAGCATAACATCCCAAATATATAACAATAATACATATAAATGAAAAATATATATAACAATAGTAATATTTCTAAATAAAAACTATATATAACATACACCGGTGGCACGAAATACATAATAGCTATGCATATTTGTGCACCCAAATAGAATACATACAAGAAAGTTGGTAATTACATTTAAATATACAAAAAATAGATATAACCATAAACATAAAACCCATGCATGAACATACACAATTAAACATACATTCTCACAATATACAGATAAAACATAAACGCAATCATATTTACATACAAAAACTTGAATGCAATAAATGAACATTCCTCAGCATATAAATATAAATGAAAAGGATGATAATAGACGTATGACAAGCAAAACATGTAAGAAAAATTAGCATAGAAACAATGGAAATACTAAAATAACACCACTAAAATAGAGATTAAAAGGACACTTAAAAATTTAAAAACTAGTAAATGAATAAGAAAGCACTAAATATATAGTCAATTGATAGAATTCAACAATTTACGCCATATCTAAAAAACACCACTTAAATTAAATAAAAACGTAATAAATAGATATACATATAAATAGATATACAATAAACATCAAAGAAATTTTCGGTATAAAACTAATAAATGAAAAAATAATCATATAAATAGCAAATAAATAGCTTTGTCACAAACATGATAGAATGGCCTCCTTAAACTTGCACAAAATATAGTCTCAATACTAAAATTGGTACATAAGGGCCGTGACCATGTCACGGGAGACTCGTGAGCTGGGACATAAAGCGCCCGGATTTAAAAAAAAAAAAAAAAAAAAAAACCTAACCTAACCTAACCTAACCTAACCTAACCTAACCTAACCTAACCTAACCTAACCTAACCTAACCTAACCTAACCTAACCTAACCTAACCTAACCTAACCTAACCTAACCTAACCTAACCTAACCTAACCTAACCTAACCTAACCTAACCTAACCTAACCTAACCTAACCTAACCTAACCTAACCTAACCTAACCTAACCTAACCTAACCTAACCTAACCTAACCTAACCTAACCTAACCTAACCTAACCTAACCTAACCTAACCTAACCTAACCTAACCTAACCTAACCTAACCTAACCTAACCGGTAGGCCAAAAAGAAAGCAGAAAGGAAGTGACTGATTTGCTTGACGAAAAGGGACAAATGGGAAGTGACCTTATAAATAATATTACAGCGCTCAGCAAACAATTAAAACGACACGAAGGATATATGATTGAAATGAATGGAATGATGGTGAAAACTTTGCAAGGAAATGGGGATGGGTGTGGATGCTGCAACGAGGAACTAAAAATGGAGATTCAGACAATACATAAGGGAATTCAGGAAACGAAAGTTATTCTAGAGGAGAGGAAGAGCTATGCGAACGTTGTGTCAAGTTCTGGTACAAAGCAACTGCCTGGGAAAGATAAAGCACTGCACTCCGTTATCATATCCTCAGATAATACTGAGGAAACTGGGGAAAAGGTGTTGCAGAGCGTGCGGGAAGCAGTGAATGCCAGGGAGGAAGGGTTTAGAATAGACAGGGTTAAGAAAGTAAAAGATAGAAAAATTGTTATTGGATGTAGTAACAAAACGGAAATTGAAAGGATAAAGGAAAGGATAAGGGTAGCAGGAGGGAACCTAAAAGTAGAAAATATCCAAAATAAAGACCCACTCCTCATCATCAGGGATGTTATGGCCTACAACTCCGATGCTGACCTAGTGTCAGCAATAAAAGTTCAAAATAAATACCTACTGGAGGACATACCTGCCGAAGATATTAAACTGCAAGTATTGTACCGAAGGAAAGCAAGGAATCAATTGTTGACACATGTGGTTCTCAGAGCGACACCGACTGTCTGGAGCCGTCTAACTGGAGCCGGTACCATCCACATTGACTTACAAAGGGTTAAGGTATATGACCAGTCACCGCTAATCCAGTGCACAAAATGTCTGAGTTACGGCCATAGTAAAAGATATTGCACTGAGACCGATGAAACCTGCAGCCACTGTGGAGGATCCCACTTAAGGGACGGTTGCGAGAGTTATCTTGCTGGAGCCGCACCTTCCTGTATAAATTGTACTAGAGCAAAGATCAACACAAAAATTGATCATAACGCATTTAACGCAGATTGCCCTGTGAGATGCAAATCGGAGAACCTGGCGAGGAGCAAAATAGCTTATTGTTAAGGATGATACAGGCGACTCACAGACCAACCATATCATGGCTTACAAGGTAGCACAGGTTAATTTGCAGCGGAAATCCTTGGCCACAGATGAGCTGATGATGGCGGCATATGGAGGGGGACTTGCTTTTGCCCTTATACAGGAACCGTACGTTGGCGGGCGGCGTTACATGGGGTCCTACGGGACCACGAGGATTTACCAAAATGCAAACCGTGGTGAAGGTACAATTAAGGCCGCAATTGCGGTCTTCAATCCCGACATTACCATTGAGCTAAACACTTTGCTTACCACTAACAATATAGTGGTAGCGAAAATGCGTATGGGTGCATGTGAGATCCTCGTGGTCTCCTATTACTTTGAGCCGGACCAACCGCTGCGGCCTTACCTCGAGCACCTCAGTAAAATAAAGCAAGATACCAAGCCAATTAGGATGATTATGGGTGGTGACGCAAACTGCAAAAATATATGGTGGGGAGGTGGAATAACGGATGATAGGGGTGAGGAACTGGCTGGTGCCCTAATAGAGCTTGGCATGACGGTGCTCAATGTTGGAGATATACCTACCTTTGATACTGTGAGGGGCGGAAGGAGACTTACCAGTTATGTGGATGTGACCGCCTGCACGGACGACATGCTGCACCTGGTCGACGACTGGCGTGTAGACGAAAATCTTACTGGATCCGATCACAACGCAATGATCTTCAAAATTTATCTAGAAAAGGCCAAAGATATTATGATTAATAGGACAACTAGATTATATAACAGCAAGAAAGCTAACTGGCCGCAATTCCAAAAAGATTTAAAACAGCTCAAGTTGATTCATAATATTAACACAGACAAGATAGAAAGAATAATTAGTGGTGAAGAGTTGGACTCGTTGATTAATGACTACACTAATATTATAACCAAGGCATGTGGCGGGGCTATACCTAAAAATCAAAAAATTAGTAAACTTACCGTTCCATGGTGGTCTCCGGAACTGGAGAAAATGAGGCGCGCCGTACGTACCAAGAAACGCAGGATTAGGTGCGCAGCGCCGATCCGCAGGGCTGGAGTAGTTGCCGATTACCTGAAAGCAAAGGAAGATTATGAAGCAGGGGTCAAAATGGCACAAATAAATAGTTGGAAGAATTTCTGTCACAGGCAAGATAGGGAGAGCGTTTGGGCGGGGATATACAGGGTTATTAAGAACACCGACAAGAGAGAGCCAGAGCTCCCACTGTTCAAAAACGGAAGTTCAGTGGGACTCCAAGAATCCGCGAAACTGCTCGCAGAGACGTTCTACCCAAAGGACCCCGAAGAGGAAGACAACGCAGAACACCAGCGAATGAGAGCAATTTCCAACCAGCTCACTTGTCTTGTCCAAGGAAATCCCGAGCCTGAACCTGATTTTACAGAATACGAACTCAAACTAGCAGCCAACGGTTTTAGTGCCAAAAAGGCCCCAGGCGATGACGGATTTACCGCAGATATTTGTGAAAAGGTAATCTTGAGTGATATAGGCTTAAACCTAGCTCTCTATAATAAATGCCTAAAGCTGGCTCATTTCCCAACCCGATGGAAGATGGCGGTGGTAGTAGCACTTAAAAAGCCTGGAAGAGGTGATTATACGGATCCCAAGGCTTACAGGCCAATAGGCCTACTGTCGATTATGGGGAAAATACTGGAGAAGATGGTCATAAAAAGACTCACTTGGCACCTTCTACCTCGCCTGAGTACTCGGCAGTACGGCTTCCTGCCACAGCGTGGAACCGAGGACTCCCTCTATGACCTGGTGGCACACGTGAGGAGTAAAATTCGAGAGAAAAAACTCGTCACGATGGTGTCGCTGGACATAGAGGGAGCCTTCGATAACGCCTGGTGGCCGGCCATTAAGATAAGGCTACTGGAAGAAGAGTGTCCGGAGACGATACGTCGAATTATGGCAAGCTATTTAAATGGCCGAGTGGTAAAAATTAAATACGCAGGCCAGGAGTATATGGAGTCCGCCTCCAAAGGGTGCGTGCAGGGATCGATAGGGGGCCCCATATTATGGAATCTCCTCCTCGATCCGTTGCTGAAAGGTCTCACGAGGGGGGGAGACTATTGTCAAGCATTTGCGGATGACATAGTTCTCGTCTTCTCGGGGGACACAGCGGCGGAAATCGAGTGTCGTGGAAATGCCGCCCTTGATCATGTCTGGCGGTGGGGCGTCACGAATAAGTTAAAGTTTGCGCCACTTAAGACCAAAGCAATGGTTCTTACCAAAAAACTTAAGTATGACGTCCCACGGCTGAGCATGGGTGGGGTCGGCATTTGCATGGCAGAGGAGATAAAGATCTTGGGGCTAACGATAGACTGTGGGTTGACGTTCAACGCCCACACGACAAACGTTTGCAAGAAGGCGTTGGGCGTCTATAAGCAGCTATCGAAAGCCGCCAGGGTCACATGGGGTCTCCACCCAGAAATAATAAGGATCATTTACGTTGCTACGATCGAGCCAATTATAACCTACGCAGCTAGTGTATGGGCCGAGGCCACAGATAAGGTCAAAGTACAAAAAGCACTGAATAATGTACAAAGGCTTTTTGCCCAGAAGATGTGCAAAGCGTACAGGACAGTCTCACTCAATGCGGCTCTAGTGCTGGCCGGGATACTCCCCCTGGACATCCGTATTAAAGAGAACGCAGCGCTTTACGAGGCCAGGAGAGGGGTGTCCCGGCTAATACCGGGGGATAGAGAGATAGAGAAACCAGTCGCATATTCCGCTAAGCCGCATCCATCAGTCCACGAGCATGTCGAGGTGACATATTTTACCTCTGAAGAGGAAATAACAGCCCAGGTGGACGGTGCAGTACAAATATATACTGACGGCAGCAAGATCGGGGCTGGAGTCGGGGCATCGCTGTCCGTTTGGACGGACGGAGCCGAGACTCTAGCCCGCAAGTTCAAGTTGTCGTCTTACTGCACCGTCTACCAGGCTGAAATTCTAGCCATACACCAGGCGGTAAAATTTGCAGTAAACGGGGGTAAGAGTCGTTACGCTATAATAAGCGACTCTAGGGCGGCCATAGAAACAGTTGCTAATTGCGAGTCCCTTCATCCGTTAGCATGTGAAGTTAGATTGCACATGAGGGAGGGCAAAAGACGTGGTATACGCATAACACTGCATTGGATTAAGGCTCACATAGGCCTGCAAGGCAATGAGAGGGCGGATTGCCTCGCTAAGGACGCGGCCTTAAAAAGTCGCGTAGCGGATCATTATGATAAGTGCCCGGTTTCATTCGTCAAGAGGATGCTCCGAATGGAATCTCTTGGTGAATGGAACCGGAGGTATAAGGAGGGATCCGTTGCGCAAGGGACTAAGATGTTCTTTCCTGATGCCCTGAGAGCATATGGTATTGTCAAAGCAATAAAATTGGAAAATGTAACAACACAAGTACTGACGGGACATGGTGGGTTCTCTGAGTACCTGTATAGATTCAGGTGCAAGGGGAGCCCATCATGTATGTGCTCACCTGAGGTAAATGAAACTGTTTCTCATATTTTGTTCGATTGCCCAATACACGCAGTAAAAAGATATGAGTTAGAGCAGGAAATAGGAACAGTAGTGGATGGCAACAATATCCACATAATTATGGAAGATGACCAAAAAAGAGCAATATTCTTAAAGTATTGTAAAAATATAGTCCCAATTGTTATTAAGCGAAATAAAACTTGACGCATTGTGCTTAGTCAAAGTATCAAAAATGGCAATTATATAATCTTAATAATTTATTTATTTATTGGTAATTATATTAAAATATATGATTAATAAACTATTATATTAATTATAATATTTTTAAATTGTATTATATAATTAATTGTTATTTAATATATTATTAATTCAAATATGTTTAATAAATCCTAATTCCTAATGATTCTAACTAATCTAACAATTCTTATTTCTGTCTTCTTTAAGTATGTTTTCTGTAAATAATATAGTATAGGCTTCTATCAATGAATTTAATATTTAATAATGTATTGTATTGTCTAATTTTGAATAGTATTATAGTCTCACACTCTGTTATGCAAAGTGTAGGAAGACAAAATTGTATAGAATAAAATATATATTATGGACATACGCTTTGGTACGCAAGGCGTATTGTACAAAAATTTAATTATATATTGTATTTATGAACTTATTATATGATAGGTATTAAATATTATAAGTATAATCTGATATGGTATAATTATGATTTAATTTTTATTATTCATAGTATAATTTTAAATAATTAATACAGTCTCACACCCTGTTAGGCAGAGTGTAAGAAGACAAAAATATTTTTATGAATTAAATATATATCATAGACATGCGCTTTGGCACGCAAAACGTATTGCTCTAAAATTTTATTATATATATATATATATATATATATATATTATATATATATTTATTTATCTGTTATGTATTAAATATTATATATAATAATATGTTATTGTATAATTATGATAAAATTTGAACATGTATTGAAATATTATAATTAATTAAGCACAACAAGAACCCTGATACGGTCAGGGGATACTCTGAGGTTCGAGTTTATTCGCTCGGACATTTTAAAAAAAAAAAAAAAAAAAAAAACCTAACCTAACCTAACCTAACCTAACCTAACCTAACCTAACCTAACCTAACCTAACCTAACCTAACCTAACCTAACCTAACCTAACCTAACCTAACCTAACCTAACCTAACCTAACCTAACCTAACCTAACCTAACCTAACCTAACCTAACCTAACCTAACCTAACCATACATCATCTAAGTACCAAATTCTACATAAGGGGTGCTTATACGAAGAAATAACATCTGATATTTTTTGGTTTTCTCGTTGGTATAGCGATTGTTTTGTGTTCTATTGACCTAAACTAGCTTAGATTTGACTAAATAAACAAGGGTGGTTTATCGCATCCCCTAAATTTTTGACTTTTTATATAAATATTTCTATACAAAAATTTTATTAAAATTTTCGAACTTTGCACCTATCCACTACCGGTAATTCTGCTTGCACGGTGGTGGTTCTTATTTTAGATTGTCCGCTGTTAACAGCCCTTTATTTCAACACCACATTTGCATCAATATCTCATATAGTTTTTTAGTTATTTTGCAGTTTCTGTGAAAAAACATACTTTTTGGCAAAATTTCATCAGTTTTATTAAGATAATTTCACTTTTTTCTATAGAGACCCTAGTGGTTTATTACACCATCGTGTAGGGCTCGTCAAGCCCTGTACGCCGATACCCCATTTGGGGGGTTTAGAGACTTCCATCCCCTGTTTTTGCTCGCCGAACTCCTATTTTTTATTGAAAATTTAGTATATTTTTGCAGTTTCACATCAATAACTTCCCACAGTTGCAACTTTCACATTTGTTTTTATTTTTACATTGTAGCTTACCAATAGACGAATCCATAGACACCGCATTCGCCCCTCTGCCAACACCCTAACATCTGAAAAACATTTAATAGTGAGTTTAATAACTATATACATACATCATCTAAGTACCAAATTCTACATAAGGGGTGCTTATACGAAGAAATAACATCTGATATTTTTTGGTTTTCTCGTTGGTATAGCGATTGTTTTGTGTTCTATTGACCTAAACTAGCTTAGATTTGACTAAATAAACAAGGGTGGTTTATCGCATCCCCTAAATTTTTGACTTTTTATATAAATATTTCTATACAAAAATTTTATTAAAATTTTCGAACTTTGCACCTATCCACTACCGGTAATTCTGCTTGCACGGTGGTGGTTCTTATTTTAGATTGTCCGCTGTTAACAGCCCTTTATTTCAACACCACATTTGCATCAATATCTCATATAGTTTTTTAGTTATTTTGCAGTTTCTGTGAAAAAACATACTTTTTGGCAAAATTTCATCAGTTTTATTAAGATAATTTCACTTTTTTCTATAGAGACCCTAGTGGTTTATTACACCATCGTGTAGGGCTCGTCAAGCCCTGTACGCCGATACCCCATTTGGGGGGTTTAGAGACTTCCATCCCCTGTTTTTGCTCGCCGAACTCCTATTTTTTATTGAAAATTTAGTATATTTTTGCAGTTTCACATCAATAACTTCCCACAGTTGCAACTTTCACATTTGTTTTTATTTTTACATTGTAGCTTACCAATAGACGAATCCATAGACACCGCATTCGCCCCTCTGCCAACACCCTAACATCTGAAAAACATTTAATAGTGAGTTTAATAACTATATACATACATCATCTAAGTACCAAATTCTACATAAGGGGTGCTTATACGAAG
This sequence comes from Leucoma salicis, assembly GCA_948253155.1. NCBI lineage: Eukaryota > Metazoa > Arthropoda > Insecta > Lepidoptera > Erebidae > Leucoma > Leucoma salicis. The sequence goes on along the minus strand of OX411819.1, from coordinate 25,232,628 downwards.
AAATAACATCTGATATTTTTTGGTTTTCTCGTTGGTATAGCGATTGTTTTGTGTTCTATTGACCTAAACTAGCTTAGATTTGACTAAATAAACAAGGGTGGTTTATCGCATCCCCTAAATTTTTGACTTTTTATATAAATATTTCTATACAAAAATTTTATTAAAATTTTCGAACTTTGCACCTATCCACTACCGGTAATTCTGCTTGCACGGTGGTGGTTCTTATTTTAGATTGTCCGCTGTTAACAGCCCTTTATTTCAACACCACATTTGCATCAATATCTCATATAGTTTTTTAGTTATTTTGCAGTTTCTGTGAAAAAACATACTTTTTGGCAAAATTTCATCAGTTTTATTAAGATAATTTCACTTTTTTCTATAGAGACCCTAGTGGTTTATTACACCATCGTGTAGGGCTCGTCAAGCCCTGTACGCCGATACCCCATTTGGGGGGTTTAGAGACTTCCATCCCCTGTTTTTTGCCCACCCAACCCACCCTTTAGGGTTTAAATACCTAGATTTGAAGGGTACAGTATAAAGAAGAAGAATATACGAAGCTATACCAAAAAATTTTTATTTTGAAAATCAATTTAGGACGCTAAGCCCTCCCATAATCTACCTTTATCTGCTCTCTGGAGGGCACAATTTTTGGAGCATTAAAGTTAATCGAATTTACCAAAAGGTCATCAACATACGCTTTTGCATTAATTTATTTTGAATTGTTTTCATCTCACAATTGTCGTGGTATCGATATAAGTAACTCGGATCACCAGAGCGTACCGTGGGCACTGGTTGCTCTTTGACAGATTGTTTACAGTCATACAATTACAATCATTATAACGCTTCTGGTTTATTGACCAATATATAAGACTGTTACATATATTAGATCACAAAAAGACTACGGTCTGTCTCTACTAGGGACGCTGACCTTCTTGGGGGCCCGTCCGGCGGTAACAATTGGCCGTTATTTTTATAACCTTCCATTTTGTGCCGCAGACGGGTGCTCGGTCGAGACGTGTTCCATTGGGGACGACTCTTTAAACAGAAAACAAAGCATTATTATTTGTTGTGTATATATATATATTTACTCGTAATTTAAGACAAGAGGTTTATTGACTCTTAAATAGTAATAAGGTTTTTTGACCATTGAATATTTCTTATACAATTATTAACTATTTAAACTATTTAAATTATATATAGTCTATTGACATATTAAAATTATATACAGACACTTGACAATTCAATCGGTATTGATTATTGAAGAATAAAAATTTGATTATATTATATTTACAACTATAGCCGGACCCTTTACATCCGTGCCTATAATATCATACCGCGAACTCCCTAAATATTAAAAATGATCCGTACGCCGAAAAACGAACTTCCTAAAACAAACCCACATATGGTTAGTCCTCCCTCTGCACTTGACCGCACAGTTACAGTGAGGAAGAGTGCAGGGGAGGGAGATGAACCATCTAAAAACCGCACACTACTCGCAAAAGACTGCATTAAAGAAGCAAGAGACTTAATGAATACCTCTCGAAATCTAAAATCCGACGTCAAGACCGGAGTCAACTTAATTCTCGATAGATTGGTACATCTGGTGAAAGATTCAGAACTCGAGAATGCGTTGTTACGTAAGCAGCAAAGTGGAAGCGCAGTACTCCAACAAGAGATTGCAACTAACGTAGAGGAAATAGCGAGATATATAAGGATACAAACGCCTATAGACGAAACTGCAAACACAATGATGAACAAGGTATTTGACATATTGGATACACACGGAAAAATAGTAACTGACTTTGTTGAAACAGCAGATAAGATGAAATTAGCTTCCGATGCTACAGAAGCCGCAATGGCAGAAGCAGTCAACATCAAGGAAATGTGGGAAGAAATCAGGGCTTCAACGAGTGGAGACGAGACAAGCCGAGGGAACGGAGAAGTTCTAAAGGAATTAAAAATCCTTAAGGAGACCATCGAGGAGTTAAAAGGGGGAGGGAACGCTGTGTCTGAACAGACACCATCATACGCGGATGTCCTCCGAAAACCCCTGCACAACTCCCAGCCAAAGTTCTCCGTCATCGTGAGCTCCGACGCTAAAAAGGACTCATCAGCGGATGTGGTAGAGATGATGCGTGGCGCACTGGATGCAAAACGAAATGGCTTACACATCGAACGCTTGCGTAAGATCAAGGACCAAAAAGTGGTCCTCAGCTGCGCTACCAAGCAACAGTTGGAAGAAGCCACGGCTAAACTGCGCGAAGCCAAATTGACCGTAGAAGAGGCTAAATTTAAGAGGCCTTTAATTATCCTTAAAAACCTTATTAAGGATAATACGGACGATGACATAAAAATAGCATTACGCAGTCAAAACTCGCACCTGCTGGCGGATTTGTCGCCTGAAGATGCCTCTGTCGACGTAAAGTACCGCAGGAAGGCGAGGAACGAGTACGAGTGCCACGCAGTCCTCCAAGTATCACCGGTACTATGGCAGAGACTAACGACAGCTGGTAAGGTTTACATAGACCTCCAGCAGGTGCGGGTCTATGATCAGTCGCCTCTTGTACAGTGTACGAAGTGTCTGGGCTTCGGCCATGGGCGCAAGCTCTGCACTGAAAGTGTGGACCTTTGTAATTACTGCGGAGGCCCGCATCATAGAGCAGAGTGTCCGCAAGTGGCCGAGGGGCGGGCCCCAACGTGCATAAACTGCGTTAACGCAAAGTGCGGGGCGACTGACCATACTGCATATAATGACGGATGTCCGGTGCGTAAAAAGTGGGACGCGCTAGCGAGAGCCGCCACAGCTTATGTAGGAGAGGCAGCAGCCGTACCACCAACCGAAAGTTTACATACAAACGGTCCCTAGACTAATGTTAAATATTGCAAGTGGCGCCCCTCTACCATACGTACGTATTGCACGGGTAGGAACAATATAATACTACACTCAACAAAACAAAGCAATATACAAATTAAAAACACAAACACATATAGCATTAACACAACATAAACACAAACACTGACACAATACTAAGAAACTATACTACACATACAAAACAACAACACCAATCATAAATAACTAAAAACATAAACACATAAAACACCAATACAAAATAAATACAAATACTTTACAAAACACATTAACACCATTCAAAGCAACGCAATACATAAACACTTAAAATATTAACACATAACAAATTATAAAATCAATCACCTACCGTAAACAAATAACACAATATTACACTCATCAATCTATGTAAAAAACTTCAAAACATAATCATAAAGCATTAACACATCATATACACAAACACTTACATTACAATAGCATAACTAAACTAACCAAACAATTTAACAAGAAACGCATAAAACACAAACAAAGAAAGCATTAACATAAACACATATTATACGACCAACATAATAACATTATCAAAACACACATCATACATATGGATAAATGCTGTGTATGTATATTAAAATACGTACAAGCATAATAAAATCCGCTATACACAAAACATGGAAACCAGAACACCAACACAAAATTAGAAATATATACAATACACATTTATTAGAATGAACATCACTGAACAAAACAATAACAAAAATGAATTACACAAACACAACAACCGGAATGCTAAAATTATATGTATATGAATATTACATATAAACGCATAAATAGGTAAAACAAAACAAACAAACAAACAACAAACACACACAAAATATATGGTAAACATATATATATATGAATATCTCAACAAATATACACTATTAACAATGACAAATATCTCAAAATACAACTAAATAAAGACACTTCTACATACCTTCTAAATACACAAAATGCATACATATAGAACCCCAAAACATAAACACACAAACATTTACTAACAATATATATTATATACAAAAATAAAAAACTCGGTATATAACATATGGTAAACATATGTCTATGTACAACCAAAAAACGGACATAACAAATATGAACAAACACTATAAAAAATAACACTTACATACAAGCTAACCATACACATAAATGCACATAAAACAAGTACTGTAACGCAACACGAACCTACAAGTACATTCACTTCAAACCAGACAAAGCATACAATACTGCACAACATACACAACAATAAAACAAAGGCGCTTACAACATATCCATATACAATAAACATAATGTACACACATAAATAAAACTTTCATACATAAATACAACATACCACATCACAAATATGCATATAAAACATATACATATAAATAACACATATAACAATTATGCAGATAAAACATACACATATAACACACATACATAAGAATAAATATTACATGTATACCAAAAACAAACACACAATTATGAGTCAAATAACCCGTATAAGCAAAATATAGACAACATCTATACACACAAACAGATAGATTATGCATCACACTATTACATATCACAAACATGCAATTAAAATAAACACATAATAACAATACACATACATACATTACATAATTACAGTTAAAACATACACATAATAATATTAACCAACAAAAATATGTATATGCACCGCTCGAAGCATATCCCATAAGACAAGTGAAATAACCGCTGATAAAAATATAAAATAGAATAAAACTAACTAGACAATTGCCTATAAATAAAAGGATAAAGTTCAAATATTTGAAATTAATTAAGTACAATAAAAATAACAGACGTTCTCTCTCTTCACAAATATGATAACAACATAAAACAGCTACTTAAGAGCCTTGGCCCGGCCAGGGGAGTTTCGCGAGCTGGGTCACAAGCACCCGGATTTAAAAAAAAAAAAAAAAAAAAAAACCTAACCTAACCTAACCTAACCTAACCTAACCTAACCTAACCTAACCTAACCTAACCTAACCTAACCTAACCTAACCATCGAAATTTTTAGGTTTTTAGTGCGATTTTCAGTCTGTTTTTTGCTCCCTTTAGTTTCTTGTAATTATCCTTAGCATACTATACGTCAGCGGTTCCTTCAGAGCCCTGAAATTTTCAAAAATTTTTCTTACATATCATCTTAGTACATTTTCGTAAACTCACTTTTAAAATATTCAAGTTAACACTTACCTTCTGTCACTTATCCTCGGTCCACGTTGGTGGTTGAGGTCTTAAATTGTTCCTCGTTTAATAGCCTTTCATCCAATAGTAAATTTTTGTAGTATACCCTTCAGGTTTGTGTATAATAACGCACTATATAACAAAAAACGTTAATTTTTTGCTGAAAAATACCAAATTGCAACTTTATACTTACCATCCTGTCTGCTATCCTCGGTCCACGTTGGTGATTGAGGTCTTAGTTTGTTCGTCGTTTACAGGCCTTTCTATCGATACTACTTTTACGCAGATAATCCTTCAGGTTTCTGAAATATAACACAGTTTGTACCACAAAAAGTCGTTCGTAGAACATTTTTATCAGTTTTTGCAGCTTAACTTCACTTTTTTGTATAGAGACCCTTCCGGTTTTTTCACCTATCGTGTAGTGCTCATCAAGCCCTACACGCCGATACCCCATTTGTGCCCTTTCTGATCACTCAATTTTTAAAATTGACCTGCCCAGCTACTCTTGTACTGCATATTCCGCTTTTTCGCCTATCACTTGGTAGTGTTTCATCCTATCGTTTTAATTTCTTAATACAATATAGTCTAGACCGAGACGAATCTGTGGATACCTCATTCGCGGTTCAACTCCGTCTGTAAGTGATAAAAATATCCGATTTCTGTTAGAGGGGAAAGAGGTCCCCCCGCAAAAGTTTACCTTAGGGACACAATTTTAATAGAAAACATCGAAATTTTTAGGTTTTTAGTGCGATTTTCAGTCTGTTTTTTGCTCCCTTTAGTTTCTTGTAATTATCCTTAGCATACTATACGTCAGCGGTTCCTTCAGAGCCCTGAAATTTTCAAAAATTTTTCTTACATATCATCTTAGTACATTTTCGTAAACTCACTTTTAAAATATTCAAGTTAACACTTACCTTCTGTCACTTATCCTCGGTCCACGTTGGTGGTTGAGGTCTTAAATTGTTCCTCGTTTAATAGCCTTTCATCCAATAGTAAATTTTTGTAGTATACCCTTCAGGTTTGTGTATAATAACGCACTATATAACAAAAAACGTTAATTTTTTGCTGAAAAATACCAAATTGCAACTTTATACTTACCATCCTGTCTGCTATCCTCGGTCCACGTTGGTGATTGAGGTCTTAGTTTGTTCGTCGTTTACAGGCCTTTCTATCGATACTACTTTTACGCAGATAATCCTTCAGGTTTCTGAAATATAACACAGTTTGTACCACAAAAAGTCGTTCGTAGAACATTTTTATCAGTTTTTGCAGCTTAACTTCACTTTTTTGTATAGAGACCCTTCCGGTTTTTTCACCTATCGTGTAGTGCTCATCAAGCCCTACACGCCGATACCCCATTTGTGCCCTTTCTGATCACTCAATTTTTAAAACTTCTCCAGGAACCTGAAGTCTGAAATTAAAACAGGTATTATCCAGGCCATAGACCGCTTGTTCTTGATCACAAAAGAACTTGCAACCAAAACAGACAAATCAGACCAGTGCCCATCTACGCCGTTAAATCCGACTCAAGGAAACGACGTAAATAAACTAATACAAGAGCACATGCATGCTCTCAAACAAAACAATGATAAAATAGATGAGCTCTCCGAAATGCTGCGTAAAAAGAGTTACGCCAGTGTTACGGCAGCACTACCAACAACGAAACCCACCGAACGAACCGCTCTGCACTCCATAGTGGTGAGCGCTACAGACGAAACAGAGTCAGGCGAACAAGTACTCGAGAGAATACGGAAGGTCGCCAATGCCAAGGATGGTGGAGTTTCGGTCGAGACCATCAGAAAAGGCAAAGACCGTAAAGTCATAGTGGGTTGCAGCACAGAAGAAGAAAGACAAAAACTAAAAAATCGACTAGTTAAAGCACCGGAACTGACCGTCAATGAGGTTAAAAATAGAGACCCCCTCGTGATCCTTAAGGACGTCCTCCAGTACAATACCGATGATGATATAATAGCAGCACTGAGAAACCAAAATAGCTCTCTTTTCAAAGATATTGATAAAGCTGAAAATAGGATAACCGTTGCATACCGAAGACGCACTAGAAATCCACTTATTAACCATGTGATACTCAAAGTCTCACCAAAACTCTGGCAACGTATAACGCAAACCGAAACGGTGCATGTGGACCTTCAACGCATCAAGGTATCGGATCAATCGCCCTTGACTCAGTGCTCAATGTGCCTCGCCTATGGACACAGCCGGCGACAATGCAAGGAACAAGAAGCAAAGTGCAGCCACTGTGGGGGTTCACACCTCAAAGAGAAATGCACGGAATGGCAGGCTGGCTCTAGGCCCTCTTGCTGTAATTGTACCCTTGCTAAAATTGAAAACGCGCAGCATAATGCCTTCAGCGATGAATGCTTAGTTCGCAAAAGATGGGATGCTATAGCGAGGTCCCGGGTAGCGTATTGTTAAAGGCGTCCCTACGAACTTGATAGCAAAATACACATTCGCGCAGATAAATCTACAGAGAATGAAATTGGCTCAAGAAGAACTTCTTATAGAAGCGGAGAAGAAACGCATCGCGGTGGCATTACTGCAGGAGCCCTATGTTGGTGGTTTTAAGAATGTGAGGGGTTACCAGGGTGTGCGTATTTTCCAGAACCCGGATCCTGGAATTGAGACAGTGAAGGCTGCAATCGCCATATTTGACCCGGATCTAGAGGTCGAGCTATACCCAGAACTCACCAACAACAATATAGTAACGATAAAAATCAAAACCATAGCATGGACACTTGTAGTTATATCCTTTTACTTTGAACCAAATAAACCCATAGAACCATACTTAGATATTTTACTGAAATCAATAGAAAAATCACAGCTTACTAACACAATAGTCGCAGGAGATGCAAACGCTAAGAGTTGTTGGTGGGGGAGCTCGACTACTAATCGCAGGGGGGAAATAATGGCTGGAATGCTCTACGAGGCAGACCTCCAAGTCCTTAATATGGGCGAAACCCCCACCTTTGACACTGTTAGGGGTCACCAACACTTAACCAGTCATGTAGACATCACAGCCTGTACCACTGACTTACTCAACCTGATCACGGACTGGAGAGTGGTACAAACCTTGACTTCGTCGGATCATAATGGCATCTTGTTTGACATAAATCTCCAAAAATCAACCGGAACCACCATACATAGAACTACCCGAATTTATAACACCAAGAAAGCGAATTGGGGCCGGTTTGTCGAAAAATTAAATCAATTAAATTCAGATCAAAACATAACCTCCGATAATATCAATGCAATAACCCAATCACCCCAATTAGAATCAGTGATAGCCCAATATATAGATAACATAACTACATCATGCAACAAATTTATACCTAAAAAGAAAAATTACGAAAAACTTACCATGCCGTGGTGGTCTCAGGAACTCGCTGCCGCCAAGAAGGAGATGAAGACCAGGAAGCGCCGTATCTGGTGCGCTGCTCCCATTCGTAGGGCCAAAGTAGTAGAAGAGTACCTGCAACAAAAGGCAATATATGAAAAAATGGTAAAGAATGCACAAACCACCAGTTGGAAAGAGTTTTGTTGTAAACAAGACAAGGAAGGGATGTGGCAAGGTATTTACAGAGTCATAGGCAGAACCACGAGGCGCGAAGAAGATCTACCCCTCATTGGACCGACTGGAGAGTCACTTAGCTCACAAGACTCAGCTAAACTCTTAACTGAAACCTTTTATCCGGATGACAAAGAAAATGAAGACAATACTTACCACCGACAAATAAGAGAAATGGCCAAAGCCCTGAATGCGGATCTTCACAATAACGAGCCTTCGTTCACCCCACTAGAGCTAGAAAATGCTGTTAAGAGTTTTAACCCAAAGAAGGCCCCAGGATCGGACGGCTTAACTGCGGATATTTGTAAACAGGTTATTAGTTCGAACCCTAACATCTTTCTGACACTCATGAATAAATGCTTACAGCTTGGATGTTTCCCAAATATTTGGAAAGAAGCCACTGTCATAGTCCTCAAAAAGCCGGGTAGAAACGACTACAGAAATCCCAAGTCTTATAGACCCATTGGGCTCCTACCTGTAATGGGAAAGATCTTAGAAAAGATGGTGGTAGCTCGACTGAAATGGCATCTGATACCTAGGACGAGTACTCGCCAGTTCGGCTTCACGCCCCAGAAAAGCGCTGAGGACTCCCTCTGTACTCTGATGCAGTACGTTCGGCAAAAGCTTAGTGACAAAAAGCTAATAGCCATAGTCTCATTGGATATAGAGGGGGCCTTTGATAGCGCCTGGTGGCCAGCTATAAAAGTGCGACTGGCTGAGGAAAAATGTCCGGAAGGTATCAGAAAAATCATGGATAGTTACTTATGTAATCGAAGTGTTGAAGTGAGATACGCCGGAACTAAGAACAAGAAAGTAACAAAACAGGGCTGCGTGCAAGGTTCTATTGGCGGCCCGATTCTTTGGAATTTACTAATAGATCCACTATTAAAGGACCTCGAGGGGCGGGGGGATTATATTCACGCGTTCGCTGATGATATTCTCCTCGTATTTGATGGAAACACTGCAAACGACATAGAACGACGCGCCAATGATGCCCTTGACTATGTTTATAGGTGGGGTGTCAAAAACAAATTAAAATTCGCCCCAAATAAAACCACCGCAATGCTAATTACCAACAAGCTAAAGTATGACGCCCCACTTCTGAGCATGGGCGGGGTTGCTATTGGCATGTCTGAACATATCAAGATTTTAGGTCTCACGATCGATAGTAAGCTAACATTTAATACACATATATCGAATACCTGCAAAAAAGCTACGAATATATACAAGCAATTGTCTAGAGCAGCAAAAGTAAGCTGGGGCCTTCACCCAGACATCATAAAGGTTATCTACACAGCCGTAATTGAACCTGTCATGTTTTATGCAGCCAGCGCATGGGCACCCGCGACTTACAAAAGGTGTGTTAAGAAGCAGCTCAATGCAGTTCAGCGCGGCTTTGCGCAAAAGCTGTGCAAAGCTTACCGCACAGTGTCACTGCACTCTGCACTGGTACTAAGTGGGCTGCTACCCCTAGACTTGAGGGTACAGGAAGCTGCGGCGCTCTATGAAGCCCGAAAGGGCAAATGCATACTCATCCCGAACGATAGGGAAATTGAAAAGCTTACCAAATATATAAACACAAACCATCCGGCAGAACAACTAGCTATCAAATTTGAAAGCCTGGTAGACCAAACAATGGAAGGCCAAGAAACTCAACAAAATCCGCAAAGCGTGAAGATTTTTACAGATGGGAGTAAAATAGGGGGGAAGGTCGGAGCGGCAGTATCCATTTGGAAAATGAATGCTGAGATAAAAGCACTGAAGCTCTGTCTATCCGCGCACTGCACAGTTTACCAGGCTGAACTCCTGGCCATTGACAGGGCAGTCATGGAAATTATAAAGGAAGAAGGTGACAATTTTAAGATCTACAGCGACTCAAAAACAGCCTTGCTGTCTATTTCTGAAGTGGGCAACCTACATCCGCTGGTGATCAGTATAAGAGCCAACATAAAATCCGCCATAGCCCAAGGGAAGCGCATATCACTCTACTGGGTCAAGGCCCATGCTGGACAAATGGGTAACGAGCGCGCCGACCAGCTGGCGAAAGAAGCAGCGCTTAACTCAAAAAGACGCCCAGACTATGATGCCTGCCCGATTTCGTTTATCAAGCGACTGATTCGCGAAAAGTCGCTTGATGAATGGAACAAAAGATACCAAGGGGGTGAAGTTGCCAGTACTACCAAAATGTTCTTCCCAGATGCTATTACAGCATACGCGATTATAAGAAAATTAGAATTAAACCCGATCCTAACCCAGGTACTGACGGGACACGGAGGATTTGCGCAGTACCTGAATAGATTTGGACGTAGTGCGAGCGCCTCGTGTGCTTGTCAGCCCGAAACAGAAGAGTCGATAAAACATATTATCCTTGAGTGCCCTGAACATGACTACCAACGATTTAACCTACAAGTAAAAATAGACACAGAAATTACCATGCAAAATATACCGGCGATTATGAACGACGAAAATAAAAGCAAAGACTTCCTAAACTTTTGCGCACACGTAGCAGCCAAAGTAATAAAAAGAAATAAAACAACGTAATAAAACAACACAATATTTATTATTACTATTATATGTTTATATATTATTATTATATGTATATTGAATAGAATATATATAAAATGAGCATGTACATGCCAAATACTTCAAAAATATAGCAATCATGATAAACAAAATAAAATAAACGCAATATAATAACTCTGGTCCTGTCAGAGGAAACGTGGCAACCAGGTTCAGTAGACCTGGTATAAAAAAAAAAAAAAAAAAAAAAAAAAAAAAAAAAAAAAAAAAAAAAAAAAAAAAAAACCTAACCTAACCTAACCTAACCTAACCTAACCTAACCTAACCTAACCTAACCTAACCTAACCTAACCTAACCTAACCTAACCTAACCTAACCTAACCTAACCTAACCTAACCTAACCTAACCTAACCTAACAGACAATACTTACCACCAACAAGTAAGAGAAATGGCCAAAGCCCTGAATGCGGATCTTCACAATGAAGAGCCTTCGTTCACCCCACTAGAGCTAGAAAATGCTGTTAAGAGTTTTAACCCAAAGAAGGCCCCAGGAGCGGACGGCTTAACTGCGGATATCTGTAAACAGGCTATTAGTTCAGACCCTAACACGTTTCTGGCACTGATGAATAAATGCTTACAGCTAGGTTGTTTTCCAAATATTTGGAAAAAAGCTACTGTAATAGTACTGAAAAAGCCAGGTAAAAGCGATTACAGAAATCCCAAGTCCTATAGACCCATTGGGCTCCTACCGGTAATGGGAAAGATCTTGGAAAAGATGGTGGTAGCTCGACTGAAATGGCATCTGATACCTAGGACAAGTACTCGCCAGTTCGGCTTCACGCCCCAGAGAAGCGCCGAGGACTCCCTCTGTACTCTAATGCGGTACATTCGGCAAAAACTTAGTGACAAGAAGCTAATAGCCATAGTCTCATTGGATATAGAGGGGGCCTTTGATAGCGCCTGGTGGCCAGCTATAAAAGTGCGACTGGCTGAGGAAAAATGTCCGGAAGGTATCAGAAAAATTATAGACAGTTATTTAAGTAATAGAAGCGTTGAAGTCAGATACGCCGGAGCTAAGAGCAAAAAAGCAACTAAACAAGGCTGCGTACAAGGTTCTATCGGTGGCCCGATTCTCTGGAATCTGCTAATAGACCCGCTATTAAAAGACCTAGAGGCGCGGGGGGATTACTGCCATGCCTTCGCTGACGACATTCTGCTAGTCTTTGACGGAAATACCGCTACTGAAATCGAACGACGCGCCAATGGTGCCCTCGACTATGTTTGTAAATGGGGTGTCAAAAACAAGTTGAAATTTGGTCCACAGAAAACCACCGCAATGACAATTACTAATAAACTAAAGTATGACACCCCGCTTCTGATCATGGGTGGGGTCGCTATTGGCATGTCCGAACAAATCAAAGTCTTAGGCCTCACTATCGACAATAGACTAACATTTAACGCACACATATCAAACACCTGCAAAAAAGCCACAAATATATATAAACAATTATCCAGAGCAGCAAGAGTTAGTTGGGGCCTTCACCCAGAAATTATAAAAGTAATTTACACAGCCGTCATCGAACCGATAATCCTATATGCAGCCAGTGCATGGGCACCAGCCGCAAACAAAAAGTGCATACAAAAACAATTAAACGCAGTTCAGCGAGGCTTTGCACAAAAGCTGTGCAAGGCCTACCGAACAGTATCACTGCACTCTGCACTGGTGCTAACTGGACTACTACCCCTAGACCTAAGGGCACAAGAAGCGGCAGCTCTCTTTGAAGCCCGAAAGGGTAAAAGTATACTTATCCCGGATGATAGGGAAATTGAAAAGCCTATAAAATTCACAGACACAATCCATCCTGCAGAACACCAAGCAATAACATTTGAAAGCCTGGAAGACCGGACAATGGAAAACAACGAAACTAACCAAAACGTCCAGTACGTGGAGATATTCACAGATGGAAGCAAAGTTGATGGCAAAGTTGGAGCGGCAGTTTCCATCTGGAAAGGAAATGTCGAGACGAAATCCATTAAACTCTATCTATCCGCGTACTGTACGGTCTACCAGGCTGAGCTTTTAGCCATAGACAGGGCAATTAAGGAGATTTTGGACGAACAAGAAAACCACTTTAGGCTATATAGTGATTCAACGGCGGCGTTACAGTCAGTGACTGACGTAGGCAACCTCCACCCACTGGCGACCAGCATAAGGGCAAACATAAGATCCGCCACGGCCCAGAAAAAGAACATCTCGCTCTACTGGGTCAAAGCTCATGCTGGACGAATAGGAAATGAGCGCGCCGACCAGTTGGCGAAACAAGCAGCGCTCAATTCAAAACGACGCCCGGATTACGACGCATGTCCGGTTTCATATGTCAAGAGGCAAATCCGGGAAAGGTCGCTTGACAGATGGAACCGGAGATACCAAGAGGGTGGGGCTGCTGGAACCACAAAAATGTTTTTCCCGGATGCTACTGAAGCATACCCAGTCACACGAAAAATAGCAATAAATCAGATCATAACCCAAGTACTGACAGGTCACGGGGGATTCGCGCAGTACCTAAACAGATTCGGGCGTAGTGCGGACCCATCGTGTGTCTGCCAACCAGACATTGAAGAATCACTACAACATATCATCCTTGAATGTCCAGAACATGAGTACGCACGTTTTAACCTACAGACAAAAATTAATTTAGAACTAAACATACAAAACATAGCAATTATTATGAAAGACGAAACAAAGAGACAAGACTTTCTGGACTTCTGCATAGAAGCGGCAACTAAAGTCATCAGACGAAACAAAACACCGTAATAATATTACAATATCTATCAATACTATTTATTTATTAACTAATATAATAAAATATATACTAATTACCTTATTTATTATAAAACTAGTGTATACATGCAACATGTTTAATAGTCTTAATAATCTATTGCTTTACAAAATCATAGATTATGATCTTTATTACTTAATTAAAAATATATGTAAAGTAAACAAAATAAAGTACATGCAAAACAATAACTCTGGTTCTGTCAGAGGAAACGCGGCAACCAGGTTCAGTAGACCTGGTATTTAAAAAAAAAAAAAAAAAAAAAAAAAAAAAAAAAAAAAAAAAAAAAAAAAAACCTAACCTAACCTAACCTAACCTAACCTAACCTAACCTAACCTAACCTAACCTAACCTAACCTAACCTAACCTAACCTAACCTAACCTAACCTAACCTAACCTAACCTAACCTAACCTAACCTAACCTAACCTAACCTAACCTAACCTAACCTAACCTAACCTAACCTAACCTAACCTAACCTAACCTAACCTAACACCTCTAGGAATATCAAATCCGAAGTCAAGATTGGAGTGGGCCTACTTCTTGACAGACTGACTCATTTGGTAAAAGAGGCCGAGCTGGAAAACGCAATATTGCGTAAACAGCAGAGCAGCGGTGCCCTTTACCAGCAAGAGATGCATGCGAAGCTTGAAGAATTGGTAGTCACAGTAAAGAGTCAGAAAATGAATGTGGGGATCCCCCAGAATGTTAATAGAGACAAGTGCGACTCATTAGAAAACGTCCTTACCCAAACAGCCGACATTACAAAAACGGTAAAAGAAATGAAAAAAGTCGCAGAAACTATGCAAAATATAACAACACAATTGGGTCACCTCAAACCAATGGGGGAAGATATAAGAGGAGATATGAAAGAGACAATTAATAAGACTGACAACACAAAAGAGAATAATACAGTAATATTAAAAGAGTTAAACGGTATGAAACAGAACATAGAAGTCATTAGGGAGAACAGCTCAAGGATTTGGGAACTTCATCGTACTGTTGAAAAGTATTATAAAGAGGTTAAAAGGGACCGAAAAGAAACAGGAAAGGTGAATCACGATGACGGAGAGCTACTAAAAGAGCTTCAAAATATTAAAGACTCAGTAGAAGCAATGAAGGTGGGAGGAGGCGTGTTACCTGAGGTAACACAGTCCTACGCAGACGCCCTCCGAAAACCACCAACCAATATCGGACGGAAGTTCTCGGTCATCGTGGGCTCAGGATCAGACCGGGACTCATGCAATGACGTCGTAGAGAAAGTGCGTGAGGCGCTGGACGCCAGAAGAATAGGCCTCAAAATAGAAGGCCTGCGCAAGATCAAAGATCAGAAGGTGGTCCTCAGCTGCGCCAGCAAGGAGGAATTGGAGGAAGCTGCGGCGCGGCTGAGGAGTGCCAAGCTGAATGTTGAAGAGGCCAAGTTCAGAAGACCACTTGTCATTCTTAAAAACCTCATAAGCACCAACACCGATGAGGACATACGCACTGCCCTTCGTATCCAAAATGGGCATTTGCTGGAGAACTTGTCCGTCGATGAGGCCTCTGTCGAGGTGAAATATAGGAGGAAGGCGAGAAGCGCCTCCGAGTGTCATGCCGTCCTCCAAGTTTCGCCTGCCTTATGGCAGAGGCTAACGTCGGCGGGCAGAATCTACATCGATCTCCAGCGTGTGAAGGTGTTCGACCAATCGCCTCTGGTACAGTGCACGAGATGCCTGGCTTTCGGGCACGGGCGGAAGCTCTGCACCGAAAGTGAGGATCTATGCAATTATTGCGGTGGGCCTCACCATAGGGCGGAGTGCCCGCGTGTGGCCGGGGGACGGGCACCTACGTGCGCGAATTGTATAAAAGCTAAGAGTGACACGCCAGGCCACACGGCATACAGCGAGGAGTGTTCTGTGCGCAAGAAATGGGATGCGCTGGCACGGGCTGCTACAGCCTATAGCTGAGACAGTCGCTAGCGCCCATTTAGTATTAGTACCTCAAAAGTTAATAAATACACTAGACCGTATGCGGTATGCAACACAACACTCTAAAATACATATAATACACAACACTAACAAATATACAAACATAATACAAAATACAAACACGGATAGATGCTACGTATACGTATAATGGGCATATACATATATGAGCATATTTGAATCCAACATACAAACAAATCAATTACACAAAACACACATACATTTACATAAACATTAATATTCACAACAGCTCACATACAAAATTCCTCAATTTTTTAAATACAAATAGAGCACAATAACAATATAAGGCATATATATACAATATAGATAAATAAAACAAATAAAATATATTAACAATAGATTTATAATTATATTCATACTACACACATACATCAAAAATATTGGCATAAAACATATGTTGAACATATGAATGGCTAACTAAAATTTTAACTCAGAATTAGCAAATAAATAAGTATAAATAAACACACATACAAATATTCACCTAAACATTAATACTCATTTACACACAACGCACACAAAACGAGACATTTTAAAAAAAAAAAAAAAAATACAAATACATCACAATAATAAAGCAAAGTCATATACAATATAGTTATATAAAACAAATAATAAACTAATAACACATTTATATATTCATATTACACACACACACACTTTAAAAATATTGGCATAAAACATATGTTAAACATAAGAATGGCTAACTAAATCTTAACTCAGAATTGGCAAATAAATAAGCATAAAAAAACACATACAAATATTTACATAAACATTAATACTCATAACAGTTTACACACAACGCACACAAAACGAGACATTTTAAAAATACAAATACATCACAATAATAAAGCAAAGTCATATACAATATAGTTATATAAAACAAATAATATAAACTAATAACACATCTATATATTCATATTACACACACACACACTTTAAAAATATTGGCATAAAACATATGTTAAACATATGAATAGGCTAACAAAATCTTAACACAGAATTGGTAAACAAATAAGCACCAATAAAAATTCAAATAATACAATACATACACACATATACAAATTTACACCGATAATACAACAGAAAAACAAAAACACTGACAATAAAATGAATATGTGGGTATAATAAAACATACACATATATCCATGTTAATGTACAAAATATACATATACACCTAAGTCACCAGCACAGACACACTTATAACTTATAATTAATCACATAGACATGATATAATAACTAAATATGAATAAACGCATTTAACATATTTGATAACATATATACATATAGTAAATAATAAAGTAATTAAATAAACAAACTTAACCGGATATAAAAAACTAGACAAATATTCAAAACGTATAATATTAAATCATACCATCTAAAATTAGTATATAAAACATACAAAAAGTATAAAGAATTAAAATAAATTAGTACTTTACCAATAAAAGTAAGACAAAGTAATATATTCAGGAATTCTACGCAGAAGTAAAGAAGACGGTAAATTATAAATAGGAAATATAATAACAAATTAGAATAGATTACATAAAATAGAAATATATCTGGTGTGGGAAACATAAGAAAATATATGCAAATCAAATCGAAATGGGAAAAGTAATAAGTAACTAGAATAAAATCAAATAAATAATATAAATCTGACATAACTTATCTAAGAAATATAACAATAAACAATAACAAACTAATAACTAATATAAAAATAAATGAATACTAAAATTGTATAATAAAACAATAACAAACCATATAACAAACGAAATCCAGCAAATTTGCATAACTTATGTATGAAATATAATTACAAATAATAACAACATAATATAAAAATATACTAAACTAAAAACTATAGTAAAATACTTAATACAAAATATGGTACAATAACAAATCCGGTAAATTCTTTTTTCTAAATAGATAAATGGATGAAGTTTCCAAACAGCCATAGAAGAGCTGTGACCATGTCACAGGAGACCGCAGCCCGAACGAATAATGTTCGGAATAAAAAAAAAAAAAAAAAAAAAAAAAAAAAAAAAAAAAAACCTAACCTGGTGGCAACAATTGGTTGTTATTTTTATAACATACCATTTTGTGTCGCAGACGGGTGGGTTTTCTGCGGACGCGTTCTAGCTGAGAGTTGGCTTAATAAACAATATTGCTACATTTAATTATACTTAGTTTGTATAAGATTGACCAAGACAAGGGGTTTATTGACCTCAATAGATATAATTTGATATATGGTTTATTGACTATCATCTAAAATTACCCAACAATAATACTGACCTATTTATAATAATATACATATACATATCTACTTATTTACCATAATAATAATTTAATAATCATAAATATCAATAAATATAAAGGACGATTTTATAATTACAGTAAATTATAATTATTATTTACTATATTAATATACAGCCGGACCCTATACACCCGTGCTTGTAATTTTACTCCGTGAGCTCCCACATTGCAAGAATGATCCGCACACCCAAGAAAGAGGCCCCAAAAACACAGCCCCCTCTAGACAAAGAGACCAAAGCTGGTCCTTCTTCTGCACTTGACCGCACAATCACTGTGAGAAAAAGTGCGGGAGAGGGAGAAACAAAGGTGCAAAACCGAACAGCTGAAGCAAAGGAATGCTTAAGAGAAGCAAAGGACTTAATGAACACCTCCAGGAACATCAAAACAGAGGTTAAGACTGGGGTGTGCCTAATACTGGATAGAATGGCTCACCTGGTGAAGGAAGCCGAGTTGGAAAATACTTTACTGCGAAAACAACCTAGCGGCGGCATCCTTCACCAGGAAGAATTGTTTGAGAAGCTGGACACTATAACTGCGACTCTGAAGGGACATATATTAAAAGATGCGACAAATATGAGAGCTTTGCGTGAGGAATTCAGGGACCTCAGGAACCGAACTGATAAATTGGGACAGGAGGGAGGAAGTAGCCCTAGAATATTAAGAGAAATAAATGGCTTGAAACAAAATATAGAGGTCATAAAAGAGAATAGCTCTAAAATTGGAGAAGTTCAGCACAATTTAGGGAAATATCAAAAGAGATTATCAAAAGACTTTGCCACTAGTGAAACTATCGACCGCAGTGACGGAGAGCTTCTGAAAGAAGTTAAGAACCTCAGAGCGACAATGGAAGGACTGAAGGGCCAGAGTTCGGTGTTAGATGCATCAACTTACGCTGAAGTCCTTAAGAAACCTCCAATAAATACCTCACAGAAGTTCTCCGTTATTGTGGGTTCAAATGACGAAAGAGATTCGGGCGCGGAAGTGATTGAGAAGATGCGCGGGGCGCTGGACGCGAAGAAAAGTGGATTGCAGGTAGAGAAACTTACCAAGATCAAGGACAAAAAGGTGGTCATCAGTTGCGCCAGCAAAAGAGAGTTGGAAGAAGCTACGGTGCGACTGAGGACCGCAAAATTGATAGTAGAGGAGGCCAAATTTAGAAAACCGCTTGTTATTTTCAAAAATGTACAAAGCTATAATACAGACGAAGACATTAAAATGGCCCTGACTACGCAGAATAAGTGCCTGTTGGAGGATTTGTCGGCCGACGACGCCGCTGTCGAGGTAAAATACAGGAGGAAGGCGAGGAATACCGCAGAGTGCCACGTAGTCCTCCAGGTTTCGGCTATTTTATGGCGGAGGCTCACGTCGGCCGGCAAAGTCTACATCGACCTTCAGCACGTGCTGGTGCAGGATCAGTCCCCTCTGGTGCAGTGCACGAGGTGCCTGGGCCTCGGACACGGGCGGAAGCTATGTACCGAGGATGCGGACCTATGCAATTACTGTGGTGGCCCGCATCACAAGGCCGAGTGCCCGCGGGTGGCCGAGGGGCAGGATCCCTCGTGTAAAAACTGTGCCAGGGCCAAAAATACGTCGACAAATCACACTGCATATAGCGATGCTTGCCCCGTGCGCAGAAAATGGGACGAATTGGCAAGAGCTGCCGTAGCCTATGGCTAGGATATTCCACTAGAACTACAAAAGAGCGATACCAGCGTACCCTAATATAAATAGCGCACCCTCACTTTCGAAATAGTACATAATAAATCAACAAATGCTAATGCAATGCTGGTGCATACTATACACAAACACATACACGAAGTAACAACAATAAAAAATGCAAACACGAAACAAATAAACACTGCACAAATATACTTGCACAGACGGAATACAAACGTACATACATAAACACAAACTGCATCATACATACAATATTACCGCAACATACACAACACGTAAACTATATCACACGGATAGATGTATAACGTGTATATTAGATACACCTATACATAAAATAGTCCAATATATATACATACATACATGCACACACAATACAGAACGATAATATAAGACACATTCACAGATAAATAACTCACGAAACACAAATTCACTTTCAGTCATCGAAATGCGTATATTTGTATATTATTTATACACATATAGGCATATATACACACTAATACTTGTATACTTATACCCATTGGTACATAACATATGTTTAACATATGAATATGCACATAATATACACAATACCTATAGACATAATACAATATACTAACACTGAAATATATATATATATATATACACACCCACAAACATGTATACATATAAACATATGAATATGCATTTAATGACGCTGTAACATACATACATACATGCATACACATAAACAAACATAAATACAAACCCGTATAGAACAATTATAGTCTAACATTAATAAAATTAAATATTAATATCCTTATCAAATAAAACAAGATTAAATAAAACAATCAGTTGAAATAATAATATGCAAATACAAAATTACATCAAGAGGAAAATATACAACTTAACGAATAAACAACATACAATAACCCCGATGAAAACAATAAAAATGAAAACACGATAAAATAAAATTTCACTATCGAATTATAAACGTACAATATATATAAACAAATACATACATATAATATACATAAATAAATATATACTCGTATAAATAAAAATAATCAAATCCAGTAAAATAAACAGTAACATTCTCGTTAAATAGAATAAAACCAAATAAAACAAATTAATGGAAATATTACAATGTAGATATAAAAAATCATATAACATACATATATACATGCACCTAAAAATACATACAACATACAAATGCACTTACATACCTGAAAAGAATAATATTGAAGCCCGAAATTAGTAAAACAAAATGGCAAAATCCCGTTAATTAGAATAAAAATTGAATAAAATAAAATATTGGAGATATTAAAAATACAGATATAAAATAATTATATTACAGTATAAATTATGTAATAAATAAAGAATAGAAGTAAACATTTCATTTGAATGAAACTAATAATAATTAAAAACGTCTGAATAAATTATCGTTCAGTTTTAAACCATATACAAATAGCATATAAACAAAACAAATACAATATAGACAATAGATAAATTATAATAAATAATAAACTACAACCTTAAATGACAACTTAGAATATACCTTTGCATATCAAAATAAATACAAAAACCTAAATAAAAATAGAAACATAATAACATGCTATGCAATATTAAAACAGTACAGAGTATTTGAAACTAGAATGAAAGCAAAAAGAAGATTTTAAAACAGAATGGTAAATAAATAAGTGGTATACACAATATATAAAAAAGACGTATTAAACCATAATAAACAAATTGGAAATAAAATAAAAAGTACATACCTAGAATGTGCTGAAATTATCTGTTAAAGATAAGTTATAAAATTATATGCTAATGAAAGTCTTTGACCCTGTCAAGGGAGCTCACGAGCCGGGTCTCACACTGAGCCTGGATTTAAAAAAAAAAAAAAAAAAAAAAAAAAAAAAAAAAAACCTAACCTAACCTAACCTAACCTAACCTAACCTAACCTAACCTAACCTAACCTAACCTAACCTAACCTAACCTAACCTAACCTAACCTAACCTAACCTAACCTAACCTAACCTAACCTAACCTTTTTTTTTTTTTTTTTTTTTTTTTTAAGGTGGGCAAAAATGTACCTACCGCACACCCCGCTGCCCGGGGAGACAGCGGGATAGTGTGGGGCTCTCACCCACTAAAAACCCACCGTGCACCGTCACCCGCCCATACTTGGCGGACCACTGGTACCGCGTATATTCACTTCAGTGGTCCGCGCGGCGGCTAGCCCTGTTGGGCTTCCTCTCTGAGCGACGTCCCCACGCACCTGGGGTGTCGCACCTTCGCGGCAGGCTCTATGCGGGCGGAGGACAATCCCCGGTCCGACCGCCCGCAGCCTCGGCTAGGGCGGCATTAGGCGCAGATATTCGCGCCCACGCCGCCCCGCGCGCCGGCGGCGAGTCAGGCCAGAGGAGAGGTCAGCCTCCCTAGCCCTCTCCGCCACCTCCTTCCGCAAGATGACATTCTCGCAGAAGATGGCGACCGCGGTCCAGTACCTATCGCCGCCGACCATCGATCGAACGACAGCCGGCAGCGACAGGTCCTCTCCGATGACTGCAATGAGATCCCGGCGCTGCTCAGCCCAAGCCGGGCACGACTCAAGCGTGTGCTGCGCCGAGTCCTCGCTGCAGTCGCAGTGGTGGCAGCAGGGAGTCTCCTCCCTCCTAGCGACCGTGTACAGGTACTTGCCGAAGCAACCATGCCCCGACAGCACCTGCACCAGCCGGAAGGTGAGGACCCCATGCCGCCGAGCCACCCATTCCTCTAAAATCGGCTGGAGCGCCCCTACGGTTCGAAGACCGGCCCGAGGCGTTTCCAGTCGAACCCTCCAACGGGCGATGATGGCGCAGCGAGCGTCGCTCCGCCATGCGCTGATTTGACTAGGCGGGAGGCGAGCGCCTCCCGCACGCGCTGCTGACGCCCGCCGATAAACTTCAGCGAGCACCTCCGCCTCCAAGTCCCACGGGGGGGTTCCGGCCAATGCGCACGCGGCCTCGCACGACACCGTGCGGTAGCCACGGATTGCTCTGACCGCCACGACTCTCTGTGGTCTCCACAGAAGAGCCCTATTGCGGGCGGTCAGAGACTCCGCCCACACGGGTGCGCCGTAAAGCGCCATCGACCGAACCACCCCCGCGTACAGCCGTCGGCACGCGATGCTGGGTCCGCCCAGGTTCGGTAACAGACGTCCAAGGGCGGACGCCGTGCCGACGAGTCTCGGAGCGAGCTGGCGGAAGTGCTCGTCGAAATGCCACCGCCCGTCGAGGACCAGGCCCAGATATTTTATATGGCCCTGTATACTGACCCTTACACCATTTATTGTTATCGAGGCGCCGGCGGGTGGTCTGCGCCGAGGCCCGTGAAATAGTAGGGCCTCTGACTTGTTGAGGGCCACCCTAAGCCCCAGCGCCTCGATACGTCTGACCACCTCCGCGGTACCCGAGGTGGCCAGCTGCACCGCCTCCTCGAAGTTCCCTCCCCGGGCCGTGACGAGGGTATCGTCGGCATAACAAATTACGCCCAGCCCGGGGGGAAGCCGGCCACGTAGGACCCAGTCGTACCCGATGTCCCACAGGAGCGGTCCCAAGACAGATCCCTGTGGGACACCGCACGACATGGCCCTCCTCACAGCGTCCCCTTCCCGGCTTACGAAGAGGACGCTGCGGCCTTCGAGGTAGTCTGCCACCAGCCGCCTCAGGTAGGCGGGCACCCCGTGGAATCGGAGTGCCTCCCTGATGCAGCCGAATGGCAGACTGTTAAATGCGTTGGCGATGTCCAACGACACCGCCAACAGCACCCCTCGCTGAGCGACGGCCTCCATGGCCACAGCCTTCAGCCGCAGAATGGCGTCGACCGTCGAACGCCCCGAACGAAAACCGAACTGAGCGTCCGACAGGTCGGGGCCCACCTCCACAAGGTGCCGGACGATACGGGCAGCGATAATCCTCTCGAGTAGCTTACCCGCATCATCCAACAGCACGATGGGTCTAAAGGCCGCGACCGAATCCGGGGGCCGTCCCGGTTTTGGCAGGAGCACGAGCTTCCCCTCCTTCCAGCAGTCAGGAAACCGTCCGGACGCCAGGCTCGCGTCGAACAGTCTCCTGAGGCGGGGCTCCAGATGGTCGAGGACCAGGGCCAGAACTCGGGCGGGAACCCCATCCGGCCCGGGGGCGGTGTTCTTCCGCATGCGGGACACCGCCGCCCCCATTTCCATTTCGGAGACGGGCGGCACACTCTCCTCCTCGGCCTCCCGGTCGTCATCTGGTGGAGCCATGACCGGGGGCATGTGCGTCGTCCGCCGTGGGAAAAGACCCTCGACCACCTCGGTGAGGAAACTCGGCTGGAGCGTCTCCGTAAGGGGGGGACCCCTAGTGCGGAGCTTGTTTAGCGCCGCACGGTACGGGCGTCCCCAGGGGTCACGGTCGAGACCCTCCAACATCTCCTGCCGCTTCATCTCTTTGGCGCGACAGATGGCCAGCTTGAACTCTGCGCGCGCGTTGCGATACGCCTCGTATAGCCGGCCCTCCCGCTCTGGATCGTGGTTACGCCGCCGGCTGCGGGTGTAGGACCTCCGGGCACGAATGCAAGCCACACGGAGGTCCGCCAGCTCGTGGGACCACCAATAGACCCCCTTCCTTTGGGGCGGACGCCGCACGCGGGGCATGGCCGCGTCGCAGATTTGTGATACTGCCTCCTGCCAGTGGCCAGCCTCGGCGTCCACGTCCTCGGTCAGGGGGGGTGAAGACAGCCAGGAAGACACGATGGCCGCCTCCACCAGTAGTTCCCGGTTCAGCTTACCCACAGCCCACTGCGGGAAAACGGGAGCTCTGTCCGCCACGTGACCCCTACTGGGGCCCCGGAGGGACCGGGAGACCCCAATCCGTATATACCGGTGATCGGATAGGGTCTCAACCTCCTCCAGGACACACCAGTCCCTTACCCGTGCTGCGACAGTGGGGCTAGCGAACGAAAGGTCCACTATCGACCCGCCCCACTGCCGCACGCACGTATTGGCGGATCCCCTGTTAAGCAAACAGAGATCCGCCGCTGCCGCCCATTCCTCGACCGCCGTTCCGCGGGCGTCCGTCCTAGGGGACCCCCACGCCACAGATTTGGCGTTAAAGTCCCCCAGCACCAAGACGTGGCTAGGTGCTAGTCGCCGTATCGAGGTCTCCAGGTTGTAAAGGAAGACCTCGAAGGCAGCCAGACTCCGGTTGGGGGAGAAGTAGACGCCGTAGAGCGTGACGCCCCCCCAATCGGCCGCGACATATCCCATGCCCTTGTCCCTGACCGACAAGGGCGGGGAATGAAGCGCCGTAGATCCGACTACCGCCACGGAGCCATCGCGGCTGCCTGCCCAATTGGGACAGTCAGGAACGCGATAGGGCTCCGCGGCTACGGCTACACCGATCGACCGCTCCACCATGGACTGCAGGAAAAGATCCTGCGCTGCAGCGGAGCGGCCGAGATTCGCCTGGAGGAGGACGGTGTCACGGTCCGTGACAGACCGTGACTATGTCCTCCCCCTCCCGCACTGGCGGTCGCGTCACGCTAGGTGGGGCAGCCTGGGCTGATTGGCTGCTCCCCCCTTTAGGGCCTCTGGCCGGAGGTCTGCACCCCTCCCGCCCCATGCTATGATTGGCGGGACGCTTTCCCGCCGCACACGCGGGGCAAAACGGGGCTGCGGTGCAGGTCGCCGCTTGGTGCCCTGCCTGACCGCAGCGGAAGCAGAGACCGCTGCAGTCAAAGCAGTTCGTGCATGTCGGCCGTGTATGTCCGACCGCCATGCACTTAAAACACCTCGCGGGCCTGGGCTCCAGCACGGTGACTCGTGCGGAGCTCCAGCCCACGTGAATTCTACCTGCGGCGGCCAACGTGGCAGCCGCCGCGACAGGGCATTGCACCCATACGGCACCTACACCTCCAGGCCCGGGGCGAATGGTGCCCACCCGGACGGTGTCCGCAGTAGATCCGGTTTTCAGCGTTACCGCCTCCCGGATATCGTCCACCGTCACTGAGTCGTCCAGTCCGGAAATGCGCAATTCTGCACACTTCACGGGCCTGGCGACCCGGACCCCACTCTCCCCGGCGAACAGACCACGCAGCTTTTCCGCTATGAGATCGGCCGTTCTCGAGCCCTCCGCCCCGGGGAACTCGAGTACTCGAGCGCCCGTCCGGGCTTGGCGGGTCCTTGCGGCGACGCCTCCGATTTCGGATACGTCAATTTCCCGCCGGGCTCGCTTGAGAACCGCCTCATAGCTGAGGCCCTTTTCTTTTGCCTCAGGCAGCAGGGTGACAACCACCGCTGCAGACTTTGGCGCCTTTAAATTGCGCTTGCGCGACCTCTTATTTTTATTATTTCCACCGCCGGGCTCGCCCCTAGCTGCAGCAGGTGCCACCTCTCGAGCTGCGGCGCCTTGTCTCTTTTTGCCCCGGGACTTTCTTCCGCCACCAACAGTCTGCCAGCCCTCGTCAACAGGCGTGGCGTTGCGGGGTGCAGGGTCCCGAGGTGCAGCTGCTTGAGCCCGCGAGGGCCCGGCAGTGCCAGGTAGGGCCGGGAATTCCTCCCGACCATGAGGCCTCTGGGGCTGGGCCCTCGGTGGCTGGGCGTTGATGGGCTGCCCAGCCTTGGCACCCTTTTTTCTTTTAGGGGCGCGTTCCGGCGGCGGTGCCGCCGTTGCCGCAGAGTATGAGGCCACGCGGCCACCCTGACAAGGAAGCGGCGCTGGTGCCGAGGGTGCCGTGGTGCTCCTCTTATCCGCAGCAAGCGGCGGACGTACGCGTGGCTCCGGTGGGAGCCGGGCATCGAGAGCGCTGATCCGCGGGCCGAAGACTGCCTCAACGCGGTCAATTAGGCAGCGGAGCAGCTCCTCTGACGCATCGATTGGTGGCGCAGAAGCGCCTGATACGGCGGCCGAGGATGGCCTCGGGACTGCCTCAGGGAGCCCTAGCTCTGCTCTCATATTGGCCATCCCGAGGCGCATTTCTTCTACATTGGCCTCGAGGCGCTGATTCCGCGCCCCGAGCTCAGCCACCTCCGCCTCCAGGCGCTCATTGCGCGCCACCAGCCGCTCCACCACGTTGGACAGCTCCGTGGCGGCATTCCTTAGGCACCTTACAAAGGTGCCCTTTAAATTTTTTGAGCCTGTGGCCACCGTTGTAATTATGGCCACGCTGTCCAAGGCTCTTTCCGCTATACGGGCCGCTGAGGGCGGCCCGTCTTGGTCAATTGGAAGGCGGAGCTTATCTGATAGGAGCGCTAGCCGCTCCTCCGCGGTTTGCTCCGCCTCCTTCCTCTTTAAACTTGCCTCAGCCTTGTTGCCCGAGACATTACGGGGGATGGGCGTCCCCGGCCGGCTGTTGCCTCTACCCCTAGACGCTGTGGCTATTTTTGGGGGAGGCATCTCCGCTGAACTCCCGTCGGACTCCGACGCAGCGCCACCCTGAGACAGGGTACGCTTGCGCCAGAACCGCGACGGGAGCGGCTCTGAAACCGCAGTGACCTCCGCTGGCCGCGGTGTTTGCACCATGGCACCTACACTTAAGCCATCCTCCTCGTTCGCAGACATCTCAGCGGCTGAAGTTACCGCCGAGCTGCCCGTCGCCGAGTCGTCCCTTGAAGATTGGGACCCTCCCATCTTGTTGCCCTTGCGGGACTTTCTGCCGCCACGCGTTTTGCGCGCGGCCGCACTAGTAGGGGCCGCATTTACAGCCGGACCCCTATCGGCTGAGGCATCGGGATTATCACCCGACTGCGTCATTTTTTTATTATTTGAACATAATTCCATACTGTTCCCACGAGTATGGGAGAAAGTAGGTCCACCCGGGCAGAGCTCCCTTTACCCGGGTAAGCGTACATTTATAACCCAGCACAGGGGGTCCGCAGGTACCCTGGCTGGGGCCGCGCTAGAGACTGAACTACCCATCAGCCATGCATCTCCTCGCCGCGCGCCAGAACTTGAGATTCGGGGTAATTTTTTATAGAGGTTGTCTTCCTCGCGGTCCGGGCGATTAAGCCAAGACCCTCGTTCCTGAATGCCCGCGAGACGTAACCACAGACACGCGCTCAGGTTTACGATTTGGGACGGGGGGGGCCGCTGTGGCCCCACTGTCCCCCTTCTCCAGAGCCCGGTGAGCCAGTCTGGCCCCACCGACTCCGACGCCTGGTCTATCCGCCGTACCCTCTGCTAAATCAGAGGGACACGCGGAGACCCGTCCTGTCCGGAATTTTAGCCGCCGGCGACTGCCGACGTTGCCCGGGGTGCACCACTAGGAGGTAAACCGGACAAATTAGCACCCCAACCTAACCTAACCTAACCTAACCTAACCTAACTAATATCTGCTAATAGACCCGCTATTAAAAGACCTAGAGGCGCGGGGGGATTACTGCCATGCCTTCGCTGACGACATTCTGCTAGTCTTTGACGGAAATACCGCTACTGAAATCGAACGACGCGCCAATGGTGCCCTCGACTATGTTTGTAAATGGGGTGTCAAAAACAAGTTGAAATTTGGTCCACAGAAAACCACCGCAATGACAATTACTAATAAACTAAAGTATGACACCCCGCTTCTGATCATGGGTGGGGTCGCTATTGGCATGTCCGAACAAATCAAAGTCTTAGGCCTCACTATCGACAATAGACTAACATTTAACGCACACATATCAAACACCTGCAAAAAAGCCACAAATATATATAAACAATTATCCAGAGCAGCAAGAGTTAGTTGGGGCCTTCACCCAGAAATTATAAAAGTAATTTACACAGCCGTCATCGAACCGATAATCCTATATGCAGCCAGTGCATGGGCACCAGCCGCAAACAAAAAGTGCATACAAAAACAATTAAACGCAGTTCAGCGAGGCTTTGCACAAAAGCTGTGCAAGGCCTACCGAACAGTATCACTGCACTCTGCACTGGTGCTAACTGGACTACTACCCCTAGACCTAAGGGCACAAGAAGCGGCAGCTCTCTTTGAAGCCCGAAAGGGTAAAAGTATACTTATCCCGGATGATAGGGAAATTGAAAAGCCTATAAAATTCACAGACACAATCCATCCTGCAGAACACCAAGCAATAACATTTGAAAGCCTGGAAGACCGGACAATGGAAAACAACGAAACTAACCAAAACGTCCAGTACGTGGAGATATTCACAGATGGAAGCAAAGTTGATGGCAAAGTTGGAGCGGCAGTTTCCATCTGGAAAGGAAATGTCGAGACGAAATCCATTAAACTCTATCTATCCGCGTACTGTACGGTCTACCAGGCTGAGCTTTTAGCCATAGACAGGGCAATTAAGGAGATTTTGGACGAACAAGAAAACCACTTTAGGCTATATAGTGATTCAACGGCGGCGTTACAGTCAGTGACTGACGTAGGCAACCTCCACCCACTGGCGACCAGCATAAGGGCAAACATAAGATCCGCCACGGCCCAGAAAAAGAACATCTCGCTCTACTGGGTCAAAGCTCATGCTGGACGAATAGGAAATGAGCGCGCCGACCAGTTGGCGAAACAAGCAGCGCTCAATTCAAAACGACGCCCGGATTACGACGCATGTCCGGTTTCATATGTCAAGAGGCAAATCCGGGAAAGGTCGCTTGACGGATGGAACCGGAGATACCAAGAGGGTGGGGCTGCTGGAACCACAAAAATGTTTTTCCCGGATGCTACTGAAGCATACCCAGTCACACGAAAAATAGCAATAAATCAGATCATAACCCAAGTACTGACAGGTCACGGGGGATTCGCGCAGTACCTAAACAGATTCGGGCGTAGTGCGGACCCATCGTGTGTCTGCCAACCAGACATTGAAGAATCACTACAACATATCATCCTTGAATGTCCAGAACATGAGTACGCACGTTTTAACCTACAGACAAAAATTAATTTAGAACTAAACATACAAAACATAGCAATTATTATGAAAGACGAAACAAAGAGACAAGACTTTCTGGACTTCTGCATAGAAGCGGCAACTAAAGTCATCAGAAGAAACAAAACACCGTAATAATATTACAATATCTATCAATACTATTTATTTATTAACTAATATAATAAAATATATACTAATTACCTTATTTATTATAAAACTAGTGTATACATGCAACATGTTTAATAGTCTTAATAATCTATTGCTTTATAAAGTCATAGATTATGATCTTTATTACTTAATTAAAAATATATGTAAAGTAAACAAAATAAAGTACATGCAAAACAATAACTCTGGTTCTGTCAGAGGAAACGCGGCAACCAGGTTCAGTAGACCTGGTATTTAAAAAAAAAAAAAAAAAAAAAAAAAAAAAAAAAAAAAAAAAAAAAAAAAAAAAACCTAACCTAACCTAACCTAACCTAACCTAACCTAACCTAACCTAACCTAACCTAACCTAACCTAACCTAACCTAACCTAACCTAACCTAACCTAACCTAACCTTTTTTTTTTTTTTTTTTTTATTTTAGGTGGGCAAAAATGTCCTACCGCACACCCCGCTGCCCGGGGAGACAACGGGGTAGTGTGGGGCTCTCACCCACTAAAAACCCACCGTGCGCCCTCACCCGCCCTTGCTACGGCGGATCACGGGAACCGCGTCGTTTCTCCGCGATCCGCAGGCGGCAGCCCCTTCGGGCACCCTCTCTTGTGCGACGCCCCGCGCACTTGGGCGTCACACCTTCGCGGTAGGCTTCCGCGGACGGCAGGGTACTCCCCGACCCCACCGTCCGCAGCCTCGGCTAGGGCGGCATCAGGCGCAGGTAAGCGCGCGCACGCCGCCCCGCGCGCCGGCGGCGAATCGGGTCCGCGAAGGAGGATTCCTCCCGGGCCTTCTCCGCCGCCTCCTTCCGCGAGATGACAGCCTCGCAGAAGGCGGCGACCGCGGTCCAGGCCCTGTCACTGCCAACCATCGCTCGCGCAACGGCCGGCAGCGACAGGTCCACGCCTATGACTGCAGCGAGTTCCCGGCGCTGCACATCCCAGGCCGGGCACGACTCGAGCGTGTGCTGCGCCGAGTCCTCGCCGCAGTCGCAGTGGTGACAGCCTGGGGTCGTCTCCCTCCTAGCGATCGTGTGCAGGTATTTGCCGAAGCAACCGTGCCCCGACAAAACCTGCACCAACCGGAAGGTGAGGACCCCGTGCTGCCGCCCCGCCCATTCTTCCAAGATCGGCCGGAGCGCCCCCACGGTCCAGAGACCAGCCCGGGGCGTCTCCAGCCGAGACCTCCACTTTAGGACGGTGGCGCGGCGGGCATCTTCCCGCCACGCAGAGATTGCGCTTGGCGAGGGGCGGCTGCCCCCCGCCCGCGCCGTCGACGCCCGCCGATAAACGTCGGCGAGCACTTCCGCCTCCAGATCCCACGGGGGGGTTCCGGCCAACGCGCAGGCTGCATCGCACGAGACCGTGCGGTACCCGCGTATTGCCCTGACCGCTACGACCCTCTGTGGACGCCACAGAAGGGCCCTATTGCGAGCGGCCAGGGACTCCGCCCACACGGGCGCGCCGTACAGTGCCATTGACCGTACTACCCCCGCGTAGAGTCGTCGACACGCGAGACTCGGTCCGCCCAAATTCGGCATCAGTCGCCCGAGGGCGGACGCCGTGCCGACGAGCTTTGGCGCAAGACGGCGGAAGTGCTCGTCAAAGTGCCACCGTCCATCCAATACCAGGCCCAGGTACTTGATGTGGGCCTGGATTGGAAAGCCCACACCGTTGACCGTTATCGAGGCGCCGGCGGGTGGGCCGCGTCGGGGCCCATGGAAGAGTAGGGCCTCCGACTTTTCAAGGGCCACCCTAAGCCCCAGCGCCTCGATCCGCCTGACCACCTCCGCGGTTCCTGAGGTGGCCAGCGTTGCCGCCTCCTCGAGGGTCCCGCCCCGGGCTGTGACGAGCGTATCGTCTGCGTAGCAAATTACGCCCAGCCCGGGGGGGAGCCGGCCACGGAGGACCCAGTCGTAGCCGATGTCCCACAGGAGCGGCCCTAGAACCGAACCCTGCGGGACGCCGCACGACATAGCCCTCCTTACAACGTCCCCTTCCCGGTCCACGAAGAGGACGCTGCGGCCGTCGAGGTAGTCCGCCACCAGCCGCCTTAGGTAGAGGGGCACTCCATGGTACCGGAGTGCCTCCTTGATGCAGCCGAATGGCAGACTATTGAAGGCGTTGGCGATGTCGAGCGACACCGCCAACAGCACTTCCCTCGAGGTGACGGCCTCCGCAGCCGCGGCCTTCAAGCGCAGGATGGCGTCGACCGTAGACCGACCCGCCCGAAATCCGAACTGGGCATCGGACAGGTCGGGGCCGACCGCACTTAGGTGCCGGACGATGCGGGCAGCGACTACCCGCTCGAGCAGTTTGCCCGCCTCGTCCAGCAACACGATGGGCCTGAAGGCCGCGACTGTATTCGGAGACCGTCCCGGCTTCGGCAGGAGCACGAGCTTCCCCTCCTTCCAGCAGTCAGGGAACCGTCCGGACACCAGGCAAGCGTCGAACAGTCCCCTGAGGCGGGGCTCTAGGTGGTCGAGGACCAGGGCCAGCACTCGGGCGGGAACCCCGTCCGGCCCGGGGGCGGCGCTTCTCCGCATACGCGCTGCCGCCGCCCCCATTTCCGTCGTCGTCACGGGCGGTACCTCCCCGTCGTCGGCCTCCCGGTCGTCATCTGGCGGAGCCATGACCGGGGGCGTGTGCACCGCCCGTGAAGGGAATAGTCCCTCAACCACCTCAGAGAGGAAGCCCGGCTGGAGGGTCTCCGTAAGGGGGGGGCCCTGGGCGCGGAGCTTGTTAAGCGCCGCGCGGTACGGGCGTCCCCAGGGGTCACGCTCGAGACCCTCCAGCATCTCCTGCCTTTTCGCGTCCTTGGCGCGACAGATGGCCAGCTTAAATGCGGCGCGCGCACTGCTGTACGCCGCATACAGCCGGCCCTCCCGCTCTTCGTCGCGGATTCGGCGACGTCGGCTGCGGGTGTAGGACCTCCGGGCACGAATACAGGCCGCACGGAGGTCCGCCAGCTCCGGGGACCACCAGTAGACCCCCTTCCGTCGGGGCGGGCGCCGCACGCGGGGCATGGCCGCATCGCAGATCTGCGTAAGCATGCCGCGAATGCGGCCAGCCTCGGCGCCCACGTCTTCCGTCAGGAGGGGAGGCAGCCAAGATTGAAAACCTAACCTAACCTAACCTAACCTAACCTAACCTAACCTAACCTAACCACATCTGATATTTTTTGGTTTTCTCGTTGGTATAGCGATTGTTTTGTGTTCTATTGACCTAAACTAGCTTAGATTTGACTAAATAAACAAGGGTGGTTTGTCGCATCCCCTAAAATTTTGACTTTTTATATAAATATTTCTATACAAAAATTTTATTAAAATATTCGAACTTTGTACCTGAACACTACCGGTAATTCTGGTCGCACGGTGGTGTTTTTTACCTTAAATTGTCCGCTGTTAACAGCCCTGTATTTCAACACCATATTTGCATATATATCTCAAATAGTTTTTTTTGTTATTTCATAGTTTCTGTAAAAAGACATAGATTTTGGCAAAATTTCATCAGTTTTATTAAGATAATTTCACTTTTTTCTATAGAGACCCTAGTGGTTTATCATACCATCGTGTAGGGCTCGTCAATCCCTGTACGCCGATACCCCATTTGGGGGTGTTCTGAGACTTCCATTCCCAGTTTTTACTCGCCGTACCCCTATTTTTATTGAAAATTTAGTATATTTTTGCAGTTTCACATCAATAGCTTCCCACTGTTGCAACCTTCACTTTAGATTTTATTTTTACTTTGTAGCTTACCAATAGACGAATCTATAGACACCGCATTCGCCCCGCTGCCAACACCATAACACCTGAAAAAGATTTAATAGTAACTTCAATAACTATACACTTACATCACACAAGTACCAAAATCCATATAAGGGGTGCTTATACGAAGAAATAACATCTGATATTTTTTGGTTTTCTCGTTGGTATAGCGATTGTTTTGTGTTCTATTGACCTAAACTAGCTTAGATTTGACTAAATAAACAAGGGTGGTTTGTCGCATCCCCTAAAATTTTGACTTTTTATATAAATATTTCTATACAAAAATTTTATTAAAATATTCGAACTTTGTACCTGAACACTACCGGTAATTCTGGTCGCACGGTGGTGTTTTTTACCTTAAATTGTCCGCTGTTAACAGCCCTGTATTTCAACACCATATTTGCATATATATCTCAAATAGTTTTTTTTGTTATTTCATAGTTTCTGTAAAAAGACATAGATTTTGGCAAAATTTCATCAGTTTTATTAAGATAATTTCACTTTTTTCTATAGAGACCCTAGTGGTTTATCATACCATCGTGTAGGGCTCGTCAATCCCTGTACGCCGATACCCCATTTGGGGGTGTTCTGAGACTTCCATTCCCAGTTTTTACTCGCCGTACCCCTATTTTTATTGAAAATTTAGTATATTTTTGCAGTTTCACATCAATAGCTTCCCACTGTTGCAACCTTCACTTTAGATTTTATTTTTACTTTGTAGCTTACCAATAGACGAATCTATAGACACCGCATTCGCCCCGCTGCCAACACCATAACACCTGAAAAAGATTTAATAGTAACTTCAATAACTATACACTTACATCACACAAGTACCAAAATCCATATAAGGGGTGCTTATACGAAGAAATAACATCTGATATTTTTTGGTTTTCTCGTTGGTATAGCGATTGTTTTGTGTTCTATTGACCTAAACTAGCTTAGATTTGACTAAATAAACAAGGGTGGTTTGTCGCATCCCCTAAAATTTTGACTTTTTATATAAATATTTCTATACAAAAATTTTATTAAAATATTCGAACTTTGTACCTGAACACTACCGGTAATTCTGGTCGCACGGTGGTGTTTTTTACCTTAAATTGTCCGCTGTTAACAGCCCTGTATTTCAACACCATATTTGCATATATATCTCAAATAGTTTTTTTTGTTATTTCATAGTTTCTGTAAAAAGACATAGATTTTGGCAAAATTTCATCAGTTTTATTAAGATAATTTCACTTTTTTCTATAGAGACCCTAGTGGTTTATCATACCATCGTGTAGGGCTCGTCAATCCCTGTACGCCGATACCCCATTTGGGGGTGTTCTGAGACTTCCATTCCCAGTTTTTACTCGCCGTACCCCTATTTTTATTGAAAATTTAGTATATTTTTGCAGTTTCACATCAATAGCTTCCCACTGTTGCAACCTTCACTTTAGATTTTATTTTTACTTTGTAGCTTACCAATAGACGAATCTATAGACACCGCATTCGCCCCGCTGCCAACACCATAACACCTGAAAAAGATTTAATAGTAACTTCAATAACTATACACTTACATCACACAAGTACCAAAATCCATATAAGGGGTGCTTATACGAAGAAATAACATCTGATATTTTTTGGTTTTCTCGTTGGTATAGCGATTGTTTTGTGTTCTATTGACCTAAACTAGCTTAGATTTGACTAAATAAACAAGGGTGGTTTGTCGCATCCCCTAAAATTTTGACTTTTTATATAAATATTTCTATACAAAAATTTTATTAAAATATTCGAACTTTGTACCTGAACACTACCGGTAATTCTGGTCGCACGGTGGTGTTTTTTACCTTAAATTGTCCGCTGTTAACAGCCCTGTATTTCAACACCATATTTGCATATATATCTCAAATAGTTTTTTTTGTTATTTCATAGTTTCTGTAAAAAGACATAGATTTTGGCAAAATTTCATCAGTTTTATTAAGATAATTTCACTTTTTTCTATAGAGACCCTAGTGGTTTATCATACCATCGTGTAGGGCTCGTCAATCCCTGTACGCCGATACCCCATTTGGGGGTGTTCTGAGACTTCCATTCCCAGTTTTTACTCGCCGTACCCCTATTTTTATTGAAAATTTAGTATATTTTTGCAGTTTCACATCAATAGCTTCCCACTGTTGCAACCTTCACTTTAGATTTTATTTTTACTTTGTAGCTTACCAATAGACGAATCTATAGACACCGCATTCGCCCCGCTGCCAACACCATAACACCTGAAAAAGATTTAATAGTAACTTCAATAACTATACACTTACATCACACAAGTACCAAAATCCATATAAGGGGTGCTTATACGAAGAAATAACATCTGATATTTTTTGGTTTTCTCGTTGGTATAGCGATTGTTTTGTGTTCTATTGACCTAAACTAGCTTAGATTTGACTAAATAAACAAGGGTGGTTTGTCGCATCCCCTAAAATTTTGACTTTTTATATAAATATTTCTATACAAAAATTTTATTAAAATATTCGAACTTTGTACCTGAACACTACCGGTAATTCTGGTCGCACGGTGGTGTTTTTTACCTTAAATTGTCCGCTGTTAACAGCCCTGTATTTCAACACCATATTTGCATATATATCTCAAATAGTTTTTTTTGTTATTTCATAGTTTCTGTAAAAAGACATAGATTTTGGCAAAATTTCATCAGTTTTATTAAGATAATTTCACTTTTTTCTATAGAGACCCTAGTGGTTTATCATACCATCGTGTAGGGCTCGTCAATCCCTGTACGCCGATACCCCATTTGGGGGTGTTCTGAGACTTCCATTCCCAGTTTTTACTCGCCGTACCCCTATTTTTATTGAAAATTTAGTATATTTTTGCAGTTTCACATCAATAGCTTCCCACTGTTGCAACCTTCACTTTAGATTTTATTTTTACTTTGTAGCTTACCAATAGACGAATCTATAGACACCGCATTCGCCCCGCTGCCAACACCATAACACCTGAAAAAGATTTAATAGTAACTTCAATAACTATACACTTACATCACACAAGTACCAAAATCCATATAAGGGGTGCTTATACGAAGAAATAACATCTGATATTTTTTGGTTTTCTCGTTGGTATAGCGATTGTTTTGTGTTCTATTGACCTAAACTAGCTTAGATTTGACTAAATAAACAAGGGTGGTTTGTCGCATCCCCTAAAATTTTGACTTTTTATATAAATATTTCTATACAAAAATTTTATTAAAATATTCGAACTTTGTACCTGAACACTACCGGTAATTCTGGTCGCACGGTGGTGTTTTTTACCTTAAATTGTCCGCTGTTAACAGCCCTGTATTTCAACACCATATTTGCATATATATCTCAAATAGTTTTTTTTGTTATTTCATAGTTTCTGTAAAAAGACATAGATTTTGGCAAAATTTCATCAGTTTTATTAAGATAATTTCACTTTTTTCTATAGAGACCCTAGTGGTTTATCATACCATCGTGTAGGGCTCGTCAAGCCCTGTACGCCGATACCCCATTTGGGGGTGTTCTGAGACTTCCATTTCCAGTTTTTGCCCCGCCCACCCACCCTTTAGGGTTTAAATACCTAAATTTGAACTGTGTAGTATAAATAGGAACAATATAAGAGATTATACCAAAAAATTTTTATTTTAAAAATCGAAGAGGGACACAAAGCCCACCCAGAATCTACCCTTATCGGCTATCTGGAGGGTGTGATTTTTGGAATATTTGACAAAAACATCGTGAACATACATTTTTTCCTCATATTTTAGTTTTAACTGCCGTAGCATTGATCTGGCTAGTTACTTTGATTATCAGAGCGTGCTGACGGAACTGGTGACTCTTCGACAGACTCCTTTTAGACATATATTTTATTTTATTTTATTGTAATTATTATAACAATTTTGGTTTATTGACTAAGATATAGAATTATTATTGTAATATTAGTATATAAAAAGACTTCGGCCTGTCTCTGCCAGGGACGCTGACCTTCTTGAGGGCTCGTCCGGTGGTAACAATTGGCCGTTATTTTTATAACTACCCATTTTGTGCCGCAGACGTGTTTTGACGTGTTCCGGTGGGGACTTGATTTTCGTAATAGAATAGCAAATCTTAATTATTTATTTATTTATTTACACACATATAATATTTTAAGACAAGAGGTTTATTGACTTCCATTAGATATAAGGTTTTTTGACCAATAGTTCACCCTATTCCAATTGACAGTACATGTTATAATATTAATCATTTAAATTATATATAGATTATTGACTCGTTTATTAAAATTGTATATATACATTTTATATAGACATTTGGTATTTTAGCATTAGTTAATATGTTTCGTACCCCCTCGAAAACACCAAAAAAGGACGTATTTAAGACACCGGATATGTTGAACTCCGGGGATTGGCCAACTGATAGGGAGATGGCAGGTCCATCCTGCAATACAAGGGATGGTGTGGCACGATCGCCAGTTACCATGAATCCAGTTCCGGAGTCTATGAAAGCCTTTGCACCTGAGATTGCACTTCCGCCCATGACGACGTCGCGGCGTAGAACATTTGTGTTGGAACCGGCCGATGACTTCGTCCAAAAGGGGAAAATACATTACGACGAAATAAAAAAGAATATCAATGAAAGCAGAAATATGAACAGAGTCCTCAGAATTGCCGCTATTAAGGCAACTGACGATTTGTTTAAATTGGTGCAGGACATGGCAAAGGAATTGGAAGGAGAGGGGAATAAAGGCAAGGCACAGTCCGATAAGAGGCAAATCCCGTATAAGAGAACAGAGAAAGAGACGGAAGGGTGCACTAAGAAACAAGACGAACTACTGAAATGTATGACGACCTTGACCGTTCAAATCAAAAAACATGAAAGCTATATGAAAGGGATGAGTCAAGTAATAGAAAAGTCCACTGAGGAGATTAGGAGTGCGCAAGGGTATGACACAGGCAACCTACAACTCCAACTAAGTAAAATCCAAAACGGTATTCAGAATCACCAAGATACACTGGAGAAAAAACTTAGTTATGCTAATGTTGTGGCTAAGCCTGCCAAACAAAACACAGCTGGAAATGATAAAGCGATTCACTCAGTGATTATTTCGTCGGAGGATAATCTTGACACTGGTGACAGAGTACTCGAGAACGTAAGGAGTATAGTTAATGCCAAAGAGGAAGGCTTTAAGATTGATAGAGTCAAAAAAGTAAAAGATAGGAAGATAGTGCTAGGATGCTACGACCAACATGAAATTAATAGGATAAAAGATAAGATAAAAGAGGCTGGAGGAAATCTAAAGGTAGACGAGATAAAAAACAGAGACCCACTCCTCATTATAAAAGATGTTATGGCGTATAACTCTGACGATGATATAATAAAAGCAATCAAGTGTCAAAATAAACATTTGGTGCAGGGCATCTCGGAACAGGAAATGCGAATGGAGGTTGCATATAGAAGAAAGGCCAGAAACCATCTAATGGCCCACGTGGTTCTTAGAGTGGCACCACTTGTCTGGAACCGCCTGACCGAAGCCGGGACAATTCACATTGATCTGCAGAGGGTGAAGGTGCATGACCAATCGCCACTCATCCAATGCACACGGTGCCTTGGATATGGGCACGGAAAAAGGCTTTGTACTGAGGAACACGACACCTGCAGTCACTGTGGAGGGGCTCACATTAGGGCGAAGTGCGACAGCTTCACAGTAGGGATCCGGCCCTGCTGTGTCAACTGCAACAAGGCAAAATTGGGTGTAAACATAGACCACAATGCATTTAGCACAGAATGTCCCATAAGACGGAAATGGGATGCAATGGCCAGGGATAAAACTGCTTATTGCTAAAGTTGACACAGGCATCCCACAAGCTAACACACTCTCTGGCTACGTCATTGCTCAGGCTAACCTACAAAGAAAAGGGCTTGCGACGGCAGAACTTATGCTCGAAGCGGAAAAGAGGGGCATAGCCATCGCACTTCTGCAGGAACCCTACGTGGGTGGCCAAAGCTCTATGAGAACATATGCGGGTGCGAGGATATTCCAGAATCCTAACAACGGAGGAAACACAATAAAGGCAGCTATAGCTGTCTTTAGCAGTGACATTACCGTCGAGCTGTGTACCACTCACACCACTAACAATATAGTGGTGGTGAAGTTGCGTGCACTCTCCTGGGAGATCCTTGCAGTCTCTTTCTATTTTGAGCCAGACCAGCCATTGGAACCTTATCTGCAACAGCTTACCAGAATACGCCAAGATACAAAGCCTCTACGAATGATACTGGGTGGAGATGCCAACTGCAAACATATATGGTGGGGAGGGAAAACCACAAATGACAGAGGAGAAGAGTTTGCAAGCACTCTTCTAGAAATGGGAATGGCAGTACTCAACGAGGGAGAAGTGCCCACTTTTGACACTATTAGGGGTGAACACCGGCTTACCAGCTACGTAGATGTGACGGCCTGCACAGAGGACATGCTGCACTTGGTGGAAGATTGGCAAGTAGTCGAGGACCTTACTAGCTCCGACCATAATGGAATGGTTTTTAAAATTCTACTGAAAAAAGGTAAGGGTAAAGAAATTTTGAGAACAACCAGAGTTTATAATACCAAAAAGGCAAAATGGGAAAAATTCCGTCTGAGACTAAGCCAGCTCAAAGCAGAAAACTCATTAACTCACTCTACCGTAGAAGAAATAGGGAATATAGAGGACCTCGACGATTTCATTCAGAAATACTCCCAAGCAATAACCAGAACTTGCAATGAAACTATACCCTTCAAAAAAGGAAATAGAAGGCATACCTTTCCATGGTGGTCTGTCGAACTGGAGCAGATGAAACGAGCCGTCACCACCAAAAAGCGGAGAATCCGATGTGCAGCGCCAATCCGAAGGGCTAGTGTAGTAGAAGATTACCTGAAATCAAAGCAAGAGTATGAAACAAAAGTAAAAGCGGCACAGGTCAAAAGTTGGAAAAGCTTCTGTGAGAAACAGGACAAGGAGAGTGTCTGGGAAGGCATCTACAGGGTCGTTAAGAATGTTAGTAAGAGGGAAGAAGATCTGCCGTTGAAGAAGGATGGAAACTCAGTGGGACTTACTTACTCGCCGAAATTATTGGCGGAGATCTTTTATCCGGCCGACGAAGAGGAAAACGATGATGCCTGCCACAGTCGTATCAGAGCTCTCGTTGAAGATGATAACAACTTTGTGTACAGTGCTCATGAGGACAAATTTACAGAGCAAGAGTTAAGATCGGCAATATTGAGCATTAACCCTAAAAAGGCTCCAGGGCTAGATGGCTTCACGGCGGATATATGTGCAGAAGTAATAACGCATGACATTGATTTTAATTTAAGAATATTTAATAAGTGCTGGACGCTGTCCCACTTCCCTAGGGACTGGAAAGTGGCTGTTGTGGTGGCACTTAGAAAACCCGGCAAATCTGATTACACGGACCCGAAATCGTATAGACCGATAGGGTTGCTGTCGGTAATGGGCAAGACACTTGAAAAGATGATGGTGAGAAGGTTAGTATGGCATCTCCTACCTAGGTTAAGTGATTGCCAATATGGCTTTCTGCCCCAGCGCAGTACAGAGGACTCCCTCTATGATCTGGTGGCTCGTGTGAAAGAAGAACTTCGTAAA
The DNA here is from genome assembly GCA_948253155.1 of Leucoma salicis. NCBI lineage: Eukaryota > Metazoa > Arthropoda > Insecta > Lepidoptera > Erebidae > Leucoma > Leucoma salicis. The sequence continues at coordinate 25,191,262 of OX411819.1, read as the reverse complement.
AAGAAACTAATCACATTGGTGTCGCTAGACATAGAGGGAGCCTTTGATAACGCCTGGTGGCCAGCCATCAAAGCCCGAATGATAGAGGAGCAATGTCCAGTGGCTCTCAGAAAAATATTTAATAGCTACCTCAGCGATAGACGGGTCCAGGTACGATATGCGGGAGGGGAGTACAATGGAAATGCCTATAAGGGTTGTGTACAGGGATCTATTGGAGGTCCCATCCTCTGGAATTTACTGCTGGATCCTCTGCTGAAAGGTCTCACGGGAGGGGGGGACTACTGTCAGGCTTTTGCTGATGATGTGGTCCTCCTGTTCTCTGGGGACACAGCAGAGGATATTCAGAGACGTGGTAATGCCGCCCTCGAACGTGTTGGGGATTGGGGTGTCGCTAACAAGTTGAGGTTTGCACCACAAAAAACTCGAGCTATGGTTGTAACTAACAAACTTAAATACGACACCCCAAGACTGAGCATGGGTGGGGTCGACATTGTCATGTCTAACGAAATAAAAATATTGGGACTAACAATTGATAGTGGTCTAACTTTTAACTCCCATTCGGCAAATGTGTGTAGTAAAGCCCTGGGGATTTACAAGAAGATATCATCAGCCGCTAGGGCAACCTGGGGCCTCCATCCGGAGATTATAAAAACCATCTACAAAGCCTCCGTAGAGCCCGTAATAACATATGCAGCAAGTGTATGGGCTCCGGCGACTAAAAAGGTTACAGTGCAGAAAAACTTAAATGCTGTGCAAAGACTTCTTGCCCAAAGAATCGCGAGGGCATATAAAACTGTTTCCCTTAATGCGTCTCTGGTGTTGGCCGGGATACTCCCTCTGGATATCCGTATACGAGAAAATGCAGCACTGTATGAGGCCAGGAGGGGAGTCTCCCGGCTAATACCGGGTGGAAGAGAAATAGAAATGCCAATAGCATACGAGGAGAGACCGCACCCCACAGTACACATGCAACTACAAGCAACGCCTTTGAACAGTCGGGAAGATATCGCAGCTAAGGTGGACGGTGCAGTCAAAATATACACGGACGGCAGTAAAATTGAGGGCGAGGTGGGAGCATCACTGTCCTTATGGGTTGGTGATGCCGAAACCTTATCGCGCAAATTTAAACTGTCGTCCTACTGCACCGTCTACCAGGCTGAATTGCTTGCTATATGCCAAGCAGCAAAAACTGCGAGTCAAGGTAAGGATGCTCGGTATGCCATCTTAAGTGACTCCCGAGCTGCGTTGGCAACGATAGTTAATAACGATTCCCTACACCCACTAGCTTGCGAGGCAAGATCACACATTCGGGAGGGTTTTGCTCGGGGCAAAGAAATCTCCCTATTCTGGGTTAAAGCACACGCAGGCCTGGAAGGAAACGAAAGGGCGGATTATTTGGCCAAGGAGGCGGCCCTACGGAGCCATACAAGGCATCATTACGATAAGTGTCCGGTTTCATTCATCAAGAGGAAGATCCGAGAGGAGTCCCTCGTTGAATGGAACCGGAGATATCAGGAGGGAACAACAGCTAGCCTAACAAAAATATACTTCCCCGAGGTGCGAAATGCTCACAAAGTGATCAAGGAGATGGGGGTGCATAACGTTATAACGCAGGTCTTGACGGGGCACGGTGGGTTCTCCGAATACTTGTATAGATTCAAGTGTAAGGGAAGTCCATCGTGCATCTGTGCGCCGGATATACCAGAAAGCGCTATTCATATAATATTTGAATGCCCCACTCACAGCGTCCTGAGATACAACCTGGAAATGGAGTTGGGTATGCCCATACGGATTAGTATAGCTAGCGAATTAATGAATAAAAAAGAAACTCGGGACCCTTTCTTAAAGTACTGTATTAAAGTAGCGTCAATTGTAATACAAAGAAATAAATCTTAGGCTATAATTACACGTATACATAAATCTACGGTTTCACCACAATCTTTTAAGTTTCACTCTACCCTATTTCTGTCTGCCCTATTCTATTTTCTACTAATATAATTTTATTTGTATAAATATAATTCTACTAAAATATTTCTAATTGTATAAATATAATTCTACCAAAATAATTCTAATTGTATAAATATAATTCAACTAATAATTCTAATTGTATATATAATATTCCATCAATATAAGTATATTTGTATAATAATATAATATGCCTAATATAATACTCCTATCATTTTTCAATGTTATTTTTCGCCTTATGATATTCAAATTGACGATGTAAATGATAAATTAAAATATGAAACCGACATAATATTATGATATGATTATTATAGTGTAATTAGATAGATGATTATTACAGCAAAGAAAACAATTTAATACAAAATTAGTATGTAAGGAAATTTAAATATGTTGACTTATAAACAAAGGACGATACCTATTTTCATATAGTGTAAACCTAAGTTATATGTATAGAGGGAAATTATGTTACCAAAAACCTCTGCGCTAATGATTTGAAAATAACAAGTACAAGGTCCCTGACCACCCTTATCAGGGGTAGAAATAGCGGCCGGGTTACAAAGCCTAGCCAAAAAAAAAAAAAAAAAAAAAAAAAAAAAAAAAAAAAAAAAAACCTAACCTAACCTAACCTAACCTAACCTAACCTAACCTAACCTAACCTAACCTAACCTAACCTAACCTAACCTAACCTAACCTAACCTAACCTAACCTAACCTAACCTTTTTTTTTTTTTTTTTTTTTTTTTTTTTTTTTTTTTTTTTTGTTTACGCTGTGGAAATGCTAGTTACGCATCCCCCCGGCTTGGCAACGTTCACCGGAGGGTATGTCGGGCTCGCTACTGTGCCTCCCGTCCCCCGTGCACAGCAGCCATACCGACTAAAACCACAGCGGCCCCTTCCACGCCATTTATTAGGGCACCGGTGGTTCATCTTGCGACATTCGACACCGGTGCTCCTGGCGGATAGCCTTTACTGGCCACGACCCGTCGTCATTCCTGGCGGTGGGAGGAGGTTGGCATATCGTCGCCTCCCCCTCCCTGGCCGCCGTCTGCGAAGCGAGTGTGCAGGCGCAGAAGCCTCTCGATCTCGCTCCGCTGCCTCCTTCAGCCGCATTACCGCCTCGCAAAAGGAGGCGACGGCTGACCAGGACCCGTCACTACCGAGCATATTTGATATTACGGTCGGCAACGACAGGTCACTTCCAATCACCGCTGACAGGTCGTGTCGTTGGGGCCCCCAGGCGGGGCATTCCTCAAGGGTGTGACGCGCGTTGTCAATTGGCGCGCCACACTCATGACATCCAGGGGCCTCTTCTCGTCCTATTCTATGCAGGTACCCACCGAAGACCCCGTGTCCGGTGAGCACCTGTAACCTAACCTAACCTAACCTAACCTAACCTAACCTAACCTAACCTAACCTAACCTAACCTAACCTAACCTAACCTAACCTAACCTTTTTTTTTTTTTTTTTTTTTTTTTTTTTTTGTTGACCGTGGGAAAATGCAATCTTTACGCACAATCAGTCCCGCACGCTTCGGGGAAAGCAGTGCGGGGCGTGCCGGGCTCAGCAACCACCGGGGATAACACCCAGTGGCGCCACTACCAGCTAAAAACACCACGGAGATCCCACCTCTCGGTTACGGCAGAGTTACGTGATCGCGGGAACACGCATCGCGACTCTGCCGGCCGATGTGTCCGCTTAACGCAGACCCCCTCGGAGCCATTCCCCCAGGAACTACGGCAAGACTCCTCAAGGCCCTATTGCAGGACGCCAGCTTCCCCTGCAGCCGACGCCCCAGGCCCCCCCAATGGGGACGGAGTGCGAGCCCTACGGGCCCGACCCCGCACCCTGCCCCTTCTCAGCGGCAACGAGAGAGGGTCAGCCTCCCTCTGTCGCTCATCAGCCTCCCGCCGCGAGAGCACCGCCTCACTGAACGCGGTCACTGCCCTCCAAGCCCTCTCATCTCCCACCATCTTTCTGATGATGGCGGGTAGAGAGAGATCGCCACCTACAACCGCGACCAATTCTTGCCGCCTTTCTTCTTCTCCCGGACATGCCTCCAGAGCGTGCTGCGCGGTATCTTCCGCACAGCCGCACCGGTGACAGACCGGGGTCGCTTCCCTGCGGGCAACGTTGCACAGGTACCTCCCGAAACATCCATGTCCCGAGAGGACCTGCGTGAGCCTGAAGGTTAGCGCGCCATGTCTGCGCGTGACCCATTCAGCGAGTACAGACCGTATCGCCTCGAGAAGCCGACGAGCTCCAGATCCCCTTTGCGAGTGCTCAAGGAGCCTCCCGCGCCAGGTCTCCAGGGCAAGCGACCTCCCCTCGTCCCGCCATCGAACCACTTCCGCTGCAGACGGAAGTTCGCCTCGCGCCTTCGCCCGCTCCTTCCGCCAAAAGACTGAGGACAGAACTTCTGCCTCCAAGTCCCAAGGCAGAGAGCCGGCGAGAGCGCATGCCACCTCATGGGAGAGTGTGCGATACCCCCTGCACACTCTCACCGCCATAACCCTCTGAGCCTGCCGGAGAACAGCAGTCTCCAAAGGCTTTAGTGACCCCGCCCATATAGGAGCCCCATAGACGGCCATTGAGCGCACCACCGCCATGTAAAGGCGGCGACAGCTCCCATTCCCACCTCCAATATTAGGCAGCAGCCTAGATAGTGCCCCCGCAGCCCTTGTGAGCTTCGGGGACAACTGCCTCATATGGGCACCGTACCCCCATCTACTGTCGAGCACGACACCGAGGTATCTCAGAGTCGACCCGACAGCAATGGAGGTACCCCCCACAACGATTTCTGAGCCTGAGGGCGGCGCCTTCCGAGGACCATGGAAACAAATGGCCTCGGACTTGTGCAATGCCACGCTCAGGCCCAGCGATCTGATCCGGTCGACGATGACCGCCACCCCGGCCGTCACAAGTATCGCGGCCTCCCTGTAATTGTTCCCCCGTGCAGTCACCAACGTGTCGTCAGCGTAGCAAACCACGTCGACGCCACGAAGGTTCGCGCACCGGAGGACCCAATCGTACCCCACGTTCCATAACAGAGGTCCTAAAACGGACCCCTGCGGAACGCCCTGGGTTACAACACTACGCCGATCTCCCTCCGCCGTGGGGTAGACTACCTCCCTATCCGAGAGGTAGTCCCCGATCAGACGTCGGAGGTACCGAGGCACACCATGGTACCTCAATCCCTCCAAAATCGTGATCCACGGCAAAGAGTTGAAGGCGTTGGCAATGTCCAAGGATACCGCCACCATGACGCCACCCCCGGCACACGCCGCCTCCGACAAGTCGCGAAGGCACGAGATGGCGTGCATCGTCGACCGACCCCTACGGAACCCGTACTGCCTGTCGGCCAAGTCCGGGCCAGGCCCCTCCAGATGCCCAACGATGCGAGCGGCGAGAACACGCTCAAAGAGCTTCCCCGCCTCGTCGAGGAGCACAATCGGGCGATATCCCGCCGGCTCGTCCGCCGGACGCCCCTCCTTGCGCAGTAGCACGAGTCTGCCTCTCTTCCACCGCCTAGGGAACCTGCCCTCCCGCAAACAACGGTCGAACAGGTCCGTCAGACGGCATCCGAGGACTTCCTGTGCGAGGGCCCACGCCCGACCGGGAATGCCGTCAGGCCCCGGCGCCGTGTTCTTTGCCCTCATTTTGGCAACGGCCACCGCCAGTTCGTTGGCTGCTATGGCTGGTGGGAAATCATCCTCAACACTGCCGCGCAACCGCGAGACCCCCATGGTGGGAGGAACAAAGTCCGTCCCCGGGGCACCGGGGAACAGTCCCTCGACCACTCTCTGTAGGATCACGGGCTGCAGAGTGCTGGTGACTGGAGGAGCCCAGGGGCGAAGCTTTTGCCTCACCAACCTGTACGGCCGCCCCCACGGATCGAGGTCCAGTGTCTCCAGCAGCTGTTGCCACGACCACGTCTTTGCCTCGCGTATGGCTGCGCGGAGCGCTTTGGACGCTCCCCTATATGTGCCGTACAAGGAGTCGAGCTCTTCGGGCTCCTGACGTCTCCTCCTCCGGTACCGTTGGTACCGTCGACGCTCCGCTATGCAACGACGGCGCAGCTCAGCGATCTCGTCCGACCACCAGTAGACCTGACGCTTGGTCGGCGGCGTACCCACACGAGGCATGGCCGCGTCACAAACGCGAGCCATAGCCCCGCACAGACCGTCGGCTTCCACGTCCAGATCTACCGGTTCCGCCGGTTGAGCGTTCCACGCCTGAACGATAGCCGCCTCTTGCAGCAGCTCAACGTTCATTCGCTTCAAGGCCCACCGCGGACCGATCGCAGATGTTGGTTGGACAATCGGATCCAATCGCGACAACGAAACGCTAAACCGAATATACCGGTGGTCGGAGAGCGTCTCGTCATCAGTCACCTCCCAGTCTCCGACTCGCTGAGCAAGCTCAGGAGTCGAAAACGTCACGTCGATGACCGAGCCACCCCATCGCCGCACGCACGTCTGCTCGGTACCACGGTTGAGGACGCACAATCCTATCTCGGTGAGCCACTCGGTAACCGCTCTCCCCCGAGCGTCCGTCACCGGAGACCCCCACGCCGCGGACTTGGCGTTGAGGTCCCCGGCGACGAGAACGGGACGAGGGTGGCTCCTGCTCACCAAGGTCCCTACCTCGTCAAGGAGACCCTCGAGCTCGTAGAGTGGCCTATTAGGAGAGTGGTACATCCCAATGACCACAGCATGACCCACCCAGGCAGCAACAAACCCCCTACCCCTAACCACTCCATCCAGAGTCGGCGAGTAAAGCGGCGATTGCGTGGTGATGGCCACCAACCCATCAAGGTCACTAATCCAATCGGATCTAGTCGGGACCCTGTAGGGCTCCGTGATGACCGCCACTTGTACCGACCTCTCCGCCAGGCTCTGGAGCAAGAGATCCTGTGCCCCGGCAGAGTGGTTGATGTTCGCCTGGAGGAATGTCAGCCCCATGCTAACCTACCTCCATGCCCGTCATCTGCTTCCCTGCCGGGGCGGTCGGCTGCGACTTGGCCTTGGCCTCAGCCGCCACCGACTTACTATACGCCCCTTTCTTACTCGGGGGCTTGGCGCAAGCTTTGCCCCCGGAAAGGTGCCCTGCAGGTTTCCCCGCAGTCGCACATAGGCTGCAATGGGGATCCGCAGTACAAGCGCTGGCTTTATGGCCAACGCGGCCACAACGATAGCACTCGTCGCTGCGATCAGTTTCCGATTTGCACTGGGCCTTTATGTGGCCCGGCATCAGACATCTGAAGCAGCGGCGAGGCCTGGCGTCCAGGATTTTCACCTGGGCCGCCACCCAGCCGACATAAAGACGGCCGCCATTGGAAGTGACCCTCTTTGCTTCCGTAATTGGGCAACGGATAAAGGCCGTGCCCATTCCCCCCCATCCCCTTCGGATGTCCCCAACTTTGTAATCGCCAGGAGACCCTCCACCTGCCCTGACCAGAGCGTGAGTAAGCTCAGCGCCGTCCACGCTGTCATCAAGGCCACTCACACGGAGATCCACCGTGACGACAGGTCTCGCGATGCGCACATCCTCTACTCCCTGGAAGACCTCCCTGAGCCTTGCAGCCAGGGAGTCAGCCTTTTCGGCTTTGTCCACTCCAGGGACCTCGAGGACGCGCGCACCCGTGGCGGCGGTCCTCATCTTTATCGGTGGAACGCCCAGGGCCTGAAGATCAATCTTCTCCCTGGCGTCCGCCAGTACCTTGGCATAAGTGAGGCCTTTTTCCGCCGACCCCGGCTGCAGTGTGATAACCACAGCCGCAGTTCGAGGCGACCGGAGCTTGTCCTTTTTCTTCTTTTTCTTTGGTTTCACCTTCTTCAGCTTCTTAGCTGTAGTTGCCGAAGGCGATTCCTCAGCCTGTGCTCTGTGGTGCTTACCAGTCCCCTCTGATCTCTTTTTAAGGCCCCGCCTGGCCACCGTGCTCCATTGCTCCAGCAGCGGCGCTGGCTGTGAAGCCGTAGCCGCCGATGGGGCAGAGCTCTTCAAAGCAGGACCAACCTTAGTGGTGGCAGCGTTCCCTTTCTGCTTCGGAGTGCCCTTCTTGGACTTTGTCACGGGTGCACTGGCTGCCACTGCAGCATTGCGCCTGTCCGCCGCTAGAGGTGGCCGTAGCCGCTGCTCCGGCAGCAGTCGCGACTCGATGTTTTCAAAGCGGGCATCTAACATCGCTCCAAATTGCGATGTTAATGCCCGCGTTATCTCCTCCATGTTCTGTCCTGCTACTGCATGTCGACCTTCAGCAACAGGGTGCGCTTTGGAGGCCTTCAGTTCCACGTTCTCCTTGCGCAATTTAGCAATTTCCTCCTCCATCTTCTTTACTTCAGCCGTTTGTTTCTTTTTGGCTTCAGCCAGCAAGGCCACCTCCTCTGTAACAGACATTTTTAGCTGCTCATCAAAGAGTGAGGCGGCGATTGCCACCGAGTCCTTCAGCCGCTTTACAAATATCCCCTTTAAATTAGAGGACCTTGTGGCCACCTTCGTTATTAACTCCATGGATTCATGGAAGATGCGCTGCCTTTCAGCCGCATCCAATCCTACTCCATGGACTGCAGAAGAAGGCTCAGACATCTTATTGAGTCTGGAGAGAGTTACCTCTCTCTGTCGCCTTATGTCCTCCGCCAGCTCCATCTCGGCATTCAATTTCATTTCGGCCTCCTTCGCCTTCAGATATTCAGCCTTAGCTTTTGCGAGACCGACATATTCACCTGTAGTCGGGGGCCGTCCTCGTCCACGCCGGGCCGGAGCCACCTTGGGCTTCGGCTTATCGGACTCGTCCGAGTTAATATCGTCAGAGTCTAAATCTCCTCTGCGGCGTTTCCGCCACAAACCAGTTGAAGCTCCCGAAACTCGGGATGCCACGGTCCGTACGCTGGCATCTGAAGCGTCGCCCGCATCGGCGTCCGACATCATCAGTACTTCCACATTATCCATGGGGCATATAGAGCCCCTGGCTTCCTTCAGCAGATCTTGTTGGGCATCTGTTGCTGCCCCCGTATACATGGAGCAGACAGAGCTGGTCTTTGAACTCAGCTCTGTGAGGGATTCCCCGAACGCAGTACGTCCGGGACCCTCCCGGGGAATCGTATTTTTAGCAGCTGCCATCATTGTGGTTTAGTTTAACGTCCTACGACGTGCCACCCCAGACTGAGGACCCCTCAGCCATTCATCCCGGCACCGGGTGGCGGGCTTGGGATTAGGGTGATTTTTTATAGGGGTTTTCTTCCCCGCGGCCCGAAGACCCCCGGTCCTGACAAGCAGGATTACGGGTTGGGCCGATCGGTGGTCTGTACCAGACCGGTCCGTCGCCCCCGCTTGCGCCGCCATTACTTGGCATAATGCCAAGACGCCGACCAAGCCCCGCAACCACAAGTGGCTGCCACAAACACATCCACCTCGTCGCTACTCAGCATAAGGCTGAGACGTCGACCCTCCTCCGCAATTACTCGGATTGCTTGCCCTAAGGCCCTACATCTGGTCACGAGACCCCTGCCTACCAGCCTTTCGGCTCTGGCCTACGGCCTCGTGGCCCCTACCTCTCGCGCTATAGCGCCTGACCTCCTGATCATTACACACCTAACGACCATGAGGCCCCTCCTATCGGCCATCGGCCGACCTAACGGCCTTGCGGCCCCTAGGGGTCTCTTACTTAGCATAAGTCTATGAGCAGCAAGTTTCCGCAACCATGACACACCTAACCTACCCTACCAGCCCTACTGAGACCCTTGAACCTACCAGTTACCACAATACCACTAGGCCTCCGGAAATTCAGCCGCCGGATAAGCCGACGTTGCCCGAGGTACACCACGAGGAGGTAAACCGGCACCGTACCCCAACCTAACCTAACCTAACCTAACCTAACCTAACCTAACCTAACCTTTTTTTTTTTTTTTTTTTTGTTAACGCTGTGGAAATGCATTTACGCATCCCCTCCATCAGTGACAGACGGAGGGGTATGTAGGACTCACCGGGCGCGCAGATCTTAGTTGCACCCGGAATACCCACTAAAACCACAGCGGCCCCTTCCACGCCTATTGGCGGGGCGCCGGAGGGTCGTCTTATGACATTCTACTCCGACGCCCCAGGCGGATGGCCAGCTGGCCACGCCCTGTCGTCATCAAGGTGGTGGGAGGAGGTGGGCGTAGCGACGCCTCCGCCCCCCTGGCCGCCGCCGGCGGAGCGGGCCAGCGTGGGCTGACGCCTCGCGTTCCCGCTCCGCGGCCTCCTTCCGTGAAATTATAGCCTCACAGAAGGAGGCCATGGACGACCAGCACCTGTCACTGCCAAGCATTTGGGAGATTACGGCTGGCAGCGACAGGTCTCTTCCAATTTCCGCCGACAGGACGCGGCGCTGGGGCCCCCAGGCAGGGCATTCCGCCAGAGCGTGACGCGCATCATCGACTAGCGCGCCACACTCATGACATCCGGGGGCCCCTTCTCTGCCAATACGGTGCAGGTACTTACCGAAGCACCCATGTCCGGTAAGTACCTGCGTTAACCTGAAGCTGAGGCTGCCGTGCCTTCGATTTAACCAGCGATGGAGGTGCGGCGTAACCGCCTCTACAGTCCCCCGTCCTGCTCCGGGGGACTCCAGCTCTTCCCTCCACCGCCGGATCATCTCTTCGTGTGCTCTGCCCAGATTCCTTGCGGAGACTTCCCCGCCCCTGGCCCGTACCGCAGCACGGAACCAGTAGGCCTCTGCCAGTGCCTCAGCTTGGAGATGCCAAGGCGGGTCGCCCGCCAGCAGCGTCGCCGCGGCCCACGACACCGTACGGTACCCCCTTATGATCCTCACCGCTATGACCCTCTGCGGACGTCGCAAAAGGGCCCTGTTGGATGCAGTGAGGGCATCCGCCCAGATTGGGGCACCATACAGTGCCATAGACCGCAGTATACCGCTATACAGGCGGCGGCAGGACGATCCCGGCCCTCCAATATTTGGCAGAAGCCTACCCAATGCCGCGGCAGAGTTGATGAGCCTAGGGGCGAGCTGGGCAAAGTGCGGCCCGAATCCCCACTTACTATCGATGTGCAGGCCCAGATACTTCATATGGGCCTGCACTGGCACGGCAACCCCCTGTACAACGAGGCACGCTCCTCGGGGGGGACCTCGGCGAGGGCCGTGAAAAAGGAGGGCCTCGGTTTTAGGCAACGAGACCCTCAAGCCCAACATACCGATCCGGTCGACAACGAGCCCGACTCCAACCTCCGCCGATCGGGCGGCTTCCCGGAAGCCGGCCCTCCTCACGGTGACGAGAGTGTCGTCCGCATAACAAATCACTCCCATCCCGGGAAGGAGCCGGCCCCGCAGGACCCAGTCGAACCCAACGTTCCACAGGATCGGGCCCAGGACGGATCCCTGCGAACCTAACCTAACCTAACCTAACCTAACCTAACCTAACCTAACCTTTTTTTTTTTTTTTTATTTTTTTTTATTTTAGGTGGGCAAAAATGTCCTACCGCACACCCCGCTGCCCGGGGAGACAACGAGGTAGTGTGGGGCTCTCACCCACTAAAAACCCACCGTGCGCCCTCACCCGCCCTTGCTACGGCGGATCACGGGAACCGCGTCGTTTCTCCGCGATCCGCAGGCGGCAGCCCCTTCGGGCACCCTCTCTTGTGCGACGCCCCGCGCACTTGGGCGTCACACCTTCGCGGTAGGCTTCCGCGGACGGCAGGGTACTCCCCGACCCCACCGTCCGCAGCCTCGGCTAGGGCGGCATCAGGCGCAGGTAAGCGCGCGCACGCCGCCCCGCGCGCCGGCGGCGAATCGGGTCCGCGAAGGAGGATTCCTCCCGGGCCCTCTCCGCCGCCTCCTTCCGCGAGATGACAGCCTCGCAGAAGGCGGCGACCGCGGTCCAGGACCTGTCACTGCCAACCATCGCTCGCGCAACGGCCGGCAGCGACAGGTCCACGCCTATGACTGCAGCGAGATCCCGGCGCTGCACATCCCAGGCCGGGCACGACTCGAGCGTGTGCTGCGCCGAGTCCTCGCCGCAGTCGCAGTGGTGACAGCCTGGGGTCGTCTCCCTCCTAGCGATCGTGTGCAGGTATTTGCCGAAGCAACCGTGCCCCGACAAAACCTGCACCAACCGGAAGGTGAGGACCCCGTGCTGCCGCCCTGCCCATTCTTCCAAGATCGGCTGGAGCGCCCCCACGGTCCAGAGACCAGCCCGGGGCGTCTCCAGCCGAGACCTCCACTTTAGGACGGTGGCGCGGCGGGCATCTTCCCGCCACGCAGAGATTGCGCTTGGCGAGGGGCGGCTGCCCTCCGCCCGCGCCGTCGACGCCCGCCGATAAACGTCGGCGAGCACTTCCGCCTCCAGATCCCAAGGGGGGGTTCCGGCCAACGCGCAGGCTGCATCGCACGAGACCGTGCGGTACCCGCGTATTGCCCTGACCGCTACGACCCTCTGTGGACGCCACAGAAGGGCCCTATTGCGAGCGGCCAGGGACTCCGCCCACACGGGCGCGCCGTACAGTGCCATTGACCGTACTACCCCCGCGTAGAGTCGTCGACACGCGAGACTCGGTCCGCCCAAATTCGGCATCAGTCGCCCGAGGGCGGACGCCGTGCCGACGAGCTTTGGCGCAAGACGGCGGAAGTGCTCGTCAAAGTGCCACCGTCCATCCAATACCAGGCCCAGGTACTTGATGTGGGCCTGGATTGGAAAGCCCACACCGTTGACCGTTATCGAGGCGCCGGCGGGTGGGCCGCGTCGGGGCCCATGGAAGAGTAGGGCCTCCGACTTTTCAAGGGCCACCCTAAGCCCCAGCGCCTCGATCCGCCTGACCACCTCCGCGGTTCCTGAGGTGGCCAGCGTTGCCGCCTCCTCGAGGGTCCCGCCCCGGGCTGTGACGAGCGTATCGTCTGCGTAGCAAATTACGCCCAGCCCGGGGGGGAGCCGGCCACGGAGGACCCAGTCGTAGCCGATGTCCCACAGGAGCGGCCCTAGAACCGAACCCTGCGGGACGCCGCACGACATAGCCCTCCTTACAACGTCCCCTTCCCGGTCCACGAAGAGGACGCTGCGGCCGTCGAGGTAGTCCGCCACCAGCCGCCTTAGGTAGAGGGGCACTCCATGGTACCGGAGTGCCTCCTTGATGCAGCCGAATGGCAGACTATTGAAGGCGTTGGCGATGTCGAGCGACACCGCCAACAGCACTTCCCTCGAGGTGACGGCCTCCGCAGCCGCAGCCTTCAAGCGCAGGATGGCGTCGACCGTAGACCGACCCGCCCGAAATCCGAACTGGGCATCGGACAGGTCGGGGCCGACCGCACCTAGGTGCCGGACGATGCGGGCAGCGACAACCCGCTCGAGCAGTTTGCCCGCCTCGTCCAGCAACACGATGGGCCTGAAGGCCGCGACTGTATTCGGAGACCGTCCCGGCTTCGGCAGGAGCACGAGCTTCCCCTCCTTCCAGCAGTCAGGGAACCGTCCGGACACCAGGCAAGCGTCGAACAGTCCCCTGAGGCGGGGCTCTAGGTGGTCGAGGACCAGGGCCAGCACTCGGGCGGGAACCCCGTCCGGCCCGGGGGCGGCGCTTCTCCGCATACGCGCCGCCGCCGCCCCCATTTCCGTCGTCGTCACGGGCGGTACCTCCCCGTCGTCGGCCTCCCGGTCGTCATCTGGCGGAGCCATGACCGGGGGCGTGTGCACCGCCCGTGAAGGGAATAGTCCCTCAACCACCTCAGAGAGGAAGCCCGGCTGGAGGGTCTCCGTAAGGGGGGGGCCCTGGGCGCGGAGCTTGTTGAGCGCCGCGCGGTACGGGCGTCCCCAGGGGTCACGCTCGAGACCCTCCAGCATCTCCTGCCTTTTCGCGTCTTTGGCGCGACAGATGGCCAGCTTAAACGCGGCGCGCGCACTGTTGTACGCCGCATACAGCCGGCCCTCCCGCTCTTCGTCGCGGATTCGGCGACGTCGGCTGCGGGTGTAGGACCTCCGGGCACGAATACAGGCCGCACGGAGGTCCGCCAGCTCCGGGGACCACCAGTAGACCCCCTTCCGTCGGGGCGGGCGCCGCACGCGGGGCATGGCCGCATCGCAGATCTGCGTAAGCATGCCGCGAATGCGGCCAGCCTCGGCGCCCACATCTTCCGTCAGGGGAGGAGGCAGCCAAGATTGAAAGATGGCCGCCTCCACCAGCAGCTCCCGGTCGAGCCTACCCACAGCCCAACGCGGAAAAGCGGGAGTTCTGTCCGCCACGTGACCCCTGCTGGCGCCCTGAAGGGTCCGGGAGACCTCTATCTGAATGTATCTGTGGTCAGATAGGGTCTCGACCTCCTCCAGGACTCGCCAGCTCCTTACACGTGCGGCGACACCGGGGCTAGCGAACGAAAGGTCCACTATCGACCCGCCCCCGCGCCGCACGCACGTTAGGGCGGACCCTCGGTTTAGCAACACGAGGTCCGCCGCTTCCGCCCACTCTTGGACCGCCGCACCTCGGGCGTCCGTCCTGGGGGACCCCCACGCCGTTGATTTGGCGTTGAAGTCCCCCAGCACCAGCACAGGGCTCGGTGCCATACGCCGTATCGAGGTCTCCAGGTTGTGCAGGAAGACCTCGAAAGCCGCCAGACTACGATTGGGGGAGAAGTACACGCCATACAGCGTGACCCCTCCCCATTCAGCCGCCACATATCCCGTGCCCTTGTCTTTGAATGACAAGGGCGGGGAATGCGGCGCCGCCGACCCGACGACCGCCACGGAGCCATCCCCGCTACCCGCCCAATTGGGGCGATCGGGGACTATGTAGGGCTCCGCAGCTACGGCAACACCGATCGACCGCTCCGCCATGGATTGCAGGAAGAGGTCCTGCGCCCTGGCGGAACGGCCGAGATTCCCTTGGAGGAGGATAGAGTCGTGGTCCATAAACTAGACCACGACATCCTCCTCCATGCGCTGCGGCGGTCCAGCCGCGCTGGGTTGGGCAGCCGGGGCCGATTGGCTGCCCACCCCCCTCTTAGGACCTGACTTGGCCGGAGGCCTGCACCCCACCCGCCCCATGCAGTGGTTGGCGGGGCGGTTGCCCGCCGCGCATGCGGGGCAGTGTGGAGTGGCAGTACAGGTCGCCGCCTGGTGCCCTGCCTGACCGCAGCGGAAGCAAAGCCCGCTGCAGTCGAAGCAGTTGGTGCACAGCGGCCGGGTGTGACCGACCGCCATGCATTTGTAGCACCTGGCAGGCCGGGGCTCCAACGCTGTTACCCGCGCGGCGCTCCAGCCCACCAGAAGTCTACCGGCGGCGACCAAATCCTTGGCCGCCGCGACAGGGCACGATGCCCAGACGGCACCCACACCACCTGGACCTGGGCGAATGGTGCCCACCCGGACGGCGCTGCTGGGAGACCCGGTTTTCGAGGCGATAGCCTCCCGGATCTCTTCCGCCGTCACGGAATCGTCCAGCCCGGAAATGCGCAGTTCGGCGCACTTCACGGGTCTGGCGACCCGGACACCACTCTCAGCCGGGAACAGGCCCAGCAGCCTCGCGGCCATCGCATCGGCCGTCTTGGCGCCCTCTGGCCCCAGGTACTCGAAAATCCGAGCACCTGTCCGGGCTTGGCGGGAGCGAGCGGAGACGTCCCCGAGATCGGAGACGTTTATCTCCCGCCGGGCACGCTTCAAGACGGCCTCGTACGTCAGGCCCTTTTCCTTTCCCTCAGGCAGCACGGTGATCACCACCGCTGCTGCCTTGGGCACCTTTAATTTGCGCGACCTCTTCTTTTTATTCCGGGACGCCTTTGGAGCCTCCCCCCTCTGGTATATGGGCGCCTCCTCGCGCTCCGCGGCAGCGCCGCGACCCCTGGTCCGGGATCGCCGGGGCCCAACCACCTGCCAGTCCCCGTCTGAGGACTTAGCAGTGGCAGGGGCGGGGGCAGGAGCCGGGGCCGTGACCACCGCGGCCCGTGTGGATGCGGCAGTTTGTCGCGGCGCATAACGTGCAGGTGCAGCGGTGCTCGGCAGAGGCGGGAACTCCTCTCGGGGCTGACCCCTCGGGGCTTGTCCCGCCTTGCCCTTTTTCTTGGCCTTTTTCTTTTGGCCCTTTTCTTGGACCACAGGAGCCGTAGATGGCCTGGCCGCTGGTGCTTTGGCCGCCGCTGGTTTGGCCGCCGTCGCGGCAAAGGACACATGGCCCTCCTGGCACGGCAGGGCTGTCGGCGCTGAGGAAGTTGCGCCATTCCTTTTGTCTGCCGCTAGCGGCGGCCGCAGTCGTGGCTCCGGTGGCAGCCTCGCGGCCAAAGCGTCGAACCGCGGACCAAAGACCGCAGCAATGCGGTCGATGATCACGCGGAGTGCTTCGTCTTCCGACTCCGGTCCAGGGCCTGACTGGGCAGTGGACGAAGCCGGGGCAGCCGCGGGGAGCCCAAGCTCAACCCGTAACCCAGCCTGACCCTGCTCCAACTCTGCCATCCGTGCCTCGAGGCAGCGGTTAGCCTCGTCGAGGCGCTGGTTCTGCGCCTCCAGACGAGCGTTCTGAGCCTCGAGGCGCTTGTTCTGCTCCGCCAAGCGCCGGACCGACAGCGAGATTTCGTGCGCAGCGTCTTTAAGGCCACGCACGAAGTTCCCCTTGAGGTTTCGCGAACCAGCCGCCACCGTCTCCACTATGGCCACACTGTTCAGGGCCCTCTCCTCAGCCTGGGCTGTCCCAATATGGCCATCGTCTGGGAGGCGGAGTTTTTCCGTTAAAAGCGCCAGGCGCTCCTCGGCGTTTTGCTCCGCCTCCAGCCTTTTTAGGCTTAGGGATTCTGCCCTACTGGCAGATGTGGCACGAGGCGCAGGTGCCACAGGACGGCTCATGCCTCGACCCCTAACGCTATACTGCGCTTTCGGGGGAGGCGTCTCAGTAGGGCAGTCCTCTGATTCGGGCGCCCCACCACCCTGGGGCATGGTGCGCTTCCGCGATGGATTTTCAACATCCATCTGCCCCGCACTCACGTCCGCCGCAGCTATTGTGCTGCCCGCCCTTCTGATATTTGCCCTTAGGGCGCAATCACTTTCTTCAGCAGCGGACATCTCGGAAGCCGAATTAGCGGCCGAGCTGTCCGTTGCCGAAGCTCCTCCTTTTCTTTTTCCGCGTCCCTTACGGGACCGAAACTTGCCTTTCGCGTCACGTAGTAACGTTTGTGGCGCGACTGACGTTGATGTGGGGGCCGTATTTACAGCCGGTCCCCCATCGGCTGAGGCATCGGGTGTTGCACCCGACTCCGTCGATTGTGAATTATTTTTAGAGATTTCCATTCTGTTCCCACGAGTGTGGGAGAAAGGAGGTCCACCCGGGCAGAGCTCCCAGTACCCGGGTAAGCGTACATTTGTAACCCAACACAGGGGGACCGCAGGTACCCTGGCTGGGGGCGCGCTCGAGACTGAACTACCCATCAGCCATGCATCTCCTCGCCGCGCGCCAGAACTTGAGATTCGGGGTAATTTTTTATAGAGGTTGTCTTCCTCGCGGTCCGGGCGATTAAGCCAAGACCCTCGTTCCTGTATGCCCGCGAGACGTAACCACAGACACGCGCTCAGGTTTACGATTTGGGACGGGGGGGGCCGCTGTGGCCCCACTGTCCCCCCTCTCCAGAGCCCGGTGAGCCAGTCTGGCCCCACCGACTCCGACGCCTGGTCTATCCGCCGTGCCCTCTGCTGAGTCAGAGGGACACGCGGAGACCCGTCCTGTCCGGAATTTTAGCCGCCGGCGACTGCCGACGTTGCCCGGGGTGCACCACTAGGAGGTAAACCGGACAAATTAGCACCCCAACCTAACCTAACCTAACCTAACCTAACCTAACCTAACCTAACCTAACCTAACCGAGTATGCACCTCATAGCGGCAACAGTCATATAGAGCTCCCACATAAAAATTCATAACAGTGGCAAAATTAAAGCTAGGCGCGCTACGGTGTTATAAAGTGATAAAGCAGTGCAGTGTACACCTGTGATATTGTAGGCAACACTTCATCACATCAGGGTTCAGAGCAGCAGACCTTCAAACTCTGGACCTCATATCTACAAACAAGGTCAGTGAAATCACATATAAAATATATCATCACCTAAGGGCCGTGGAGGCCTTTCCAACAAATTTTGTCCCATCAAAATCCATCAAGATTCAGCGAAGTTATTCCACACTAAATACCATCAAGACCACGCGTTCTCACACCACGTGCTTACATAGGTTAAGTACTAGTGACAGGTTAAGTACGGCAACTAACCATACGTGGTGTGACATCACATTCCGCGTGGCCGACGTGAAGACTTCGAAGCCGGCCCCGAACGTCATAAAGAGCAACCTGACCGCAGCCCGCGGCAGCCTACATCATCTCAAGGCAATCTTTGAGGGAACTTCCTCACCCTTCATCCCCACCCCCCCGTGTTTGGCATCATTAAAATCGGGACTTCCTCCTCCTTCCAAAACTACTACTTCCCGTCTTCCTACGAAAATTTTTAAACATCCCTCCCTCCCCCTAGTTTCCCATCTACATCCACCCCCACACCGCACCCCTCCATTCTGCCTTATCACACCAAACTCTTCTGTCCGTAAGCCTTATCTCTCTCTCCCCACTAACTTATCTACTCCCCACCCCCCCACTATCAACCTCCACTCAGCCCCCCCCTCCATTCCTGAAGCCCTACCCTCTCCATCTATCTCAATTGAATTGGAAGCCACCCCATTTAGGCACACAGTTGGAACCCCTTCCCCATATATCCTATCAATAATCAAGAAACTTTTCCCCCCTCCAGAAGACACGTCTAACCCTCTTCCCACCCCTCCTAAAATCCTCTCCTCTTTACAGGCTAAATTTTCATTCACTGAGGACCAATCGCCACCTATCCCCATACAGCCAATATCTAACTCGGGCGCCTTCAGAGCCCTTTCCACCCCATCCCTCCTCTCACTGACCCTTTCCCCACTTAGAGGGTGTAATTCCCCACCACTGCCCACACCCCTTCTACTTTTATATCCTCTATCACCGCCCCACGAAACCTTTCCCCCCTTCACCCCCTCTATTAATTTACCTCACCCCCCCTTGGAATATCTTGGGCAATATCCATCTCAGAACACCCGAGTTTGGGCTCGTTCGAATTGGGAGTCTAAACCATCTTTTGGCCCCACCAGAATTCCCACTTTTGAGCCCCATACCGAGGTACCAATCCCTTCAACCCTATTTCTCAAATCTCCTCACCTCCCACTCCTTCTGCTTTGATCCTGCCCATACAAACAAGAGAAAGGCTAAATTTTCATCCACTGGGGACCAATCACCACCTATCCCCATACAGCCAAAATCAAGCCCGGGCACATTGGGAACATTAGGCACCTCCAGAGCACTTACCATCCCATCGCTCCTCTCATTGAACCTATCCCCACCTAGAGGGGTTAAATCCCCACCAGTTCCCACACCACCACTACTTTTCTATCCTAAATCACCGCCCCACGAAACCTTTCCCCCCTTCACCCCCTCTATAAACTTACCTCACCCCCCTTGGTATATCTCACTCAATATTTATCTCAGAATACCCGAGTTTGGGCTCACTCAAATCGGGAAAGCCTAAACTATCTTTTGGCCCCACCAGAATTCCCACTTTCGCGCCCCACAACGAGATACCAATCCCCACTTCCCTATTTCTCACATCTTCGCAACTTTCGCCCCTTCAACTTTGATCCTGCCCGAGCAAATAATAAAAAGGCTAAATTTTCATCCACTGGGGACCAATCACCACCTATTCCCATACAGCCAAAATCAAACTCGGGCACACTAATACCCTTACCACTTTTCTATCCTCGACTGCCGCCCCACGAAACCTTCCCTCACCACACCCCCTCTATAAATTTACCTCTCCCCCCCTTGAAATATCTTAGTCAATATCCCTCTCAAAACACCCGAGTTTGGGCTCAATCAAATCAGGAGAGTCAATACTATCTTTTGACCCCACCGCAATTCCCTTTTTCTAGCCCCACATCAAGATATTTCCTCTTCCTTGTCCAATTCTTACTAATCCTAACTCCTTCATCTTACCCATACACAAAACCCTGCCTACTTCTAATATTGCCACCCCTACTTAACCCTCAAAACCACTTCTATTCCGCGGGCACACGCTGGACCTACGAAGACCCATCCAAAGGACAGGCACAGCCCATCACCAAGAAAAGCACTGTCGCACCGAGTGACACCAACCACTCCAGTACCATCTGCATACTCGTGCTAAATAAAGAAAAGAAAGTAAACAACATGTCTTCAAGCACCGCCTCAAAAGCGCCAAAGAAGAATGAGAAGAAGTCACCCATCCCTCCGCCTCCATCTTCTTTGAAGTCAGGAAGGTCGTTGAGGGAGAAGGTTCTGACCAAGGCTTCTATCGCAAAAACAACTATAAGCGAGGAAACCGATGGAACATACGCAATTATGCCAACTACACCATCTGAGGAGGCCTTGGACAAAATCCAACTTTGGGAACACAATGACACACCACCTTGCAACATTATAACAGACGATGAGTTATCTGAAACTTCCACCATCGAGTCGGGTGTGTCAGAAATCGGAAGGCCTAGTCTCTTGCTAATGACCAATAAGAGGCTGGGTATAGAAATGGATATGGCTACCAAGACAGCAAGCGAACTCTTGCTGCAAGGAAAAGAAGCCCTGGAGACTCTCAGTAACATGAAAAAAGATAACAAGACCATAGCCTTGAACTGTTTGCAGTCCCTATACGAAATTGTGCTGTCGCTATCGGACTCCAGGTCAAGGCACAAACATAACCTGGAGAGGGAACGATCGAGACACGCCCAGGAATTGGTGCGCGTAGAAAGGGCGCATAATAGGCAAATGACTGAGCTGAACAACAAGCTCGGTGAAGCCTTAAAAACGGCACAAAAGGGGATCGAACAAAACTTGCAAGAAGCCCAAAACATCCGAAAGTGGCTAGAGTTCGAGACGACTACGCCTCATCAGGAAATCAAAGAGATAAAACATATCACAAAAGACGCCGGAAAGCGGCTTCATGAACTGTCAACGAATTTCTCAAAAGTGACAGAAAAAGGCATGGCGCTTGACCAACTAAAACCCGTCATCATCGAAACACAGAAAATTACATCAACCATCAGAGAACTGCACAGTCAAAATGACGCGCTGAGAAAAACTCTGGAACGAATTCAAAATACAGCAGGGGAGATCTACAGAGTAACATCCTCCTCTGCGGACCAACTAAAGAACAGCATCAGCGGTGTTATTGAAAAAACAAGTTCAGAAATAGAAAACGGCAAACATACATATGAGGAAATTAAATCAGCCCTAACTGAGGTAAAATCGGCACTAACAACATCCACTGCCCCTCAGCCAGTTGACATTGGTAAACTTCTGGTCCCAATAAACGAGCGGTTGAAAGCAATGACATCGGAGCTCAAAGGTATTAGGGAAGAGACCATCGCAGCCCCAAAGCCGGGTGTAAGCCTAGATGCCGAATTAAAACTGGCTGCGATAACCCAACAGTCAACCGGTAACAAAACGTACGCAGCGGCCGCTAAAGAAAAAAGGCCTATAATCAGACCCCAAAACACCCACACGCTGATTATCTCCAGTACGGACAAGACCAAAACCGGAGACAATGTAATAGACCAAATAAGAACGGCACTAGACCCCAAAACCACCGGAGCCAGGGTGGATAGGGTGAAGAAAGGCAAAAACCAGAAAGTGATAATCACTTGCAACACCAAAGACGACCTTGCTTTAGTGGAAACCCGGTTAAAAAGTAACAAAGAACTCAAGGCAGAAATTGCCAAAACCAATAACCCTCTGATAATTATTAAAGATGTTCTCTCCTACCACACAGATAGCGACATCGTGGAACATATTCTCGCACAAAATAAGCATCTCCTGAATGATGTAAACAAAAATGAGCGCATCGTCAAAGTCCGGTACAGGAAGAGGGCACGTAACAACCTAGAGTGCCACCCGGTCCTGGAGGTTTCCCCGAAAATCCACAAAAACCTCCTAGAAGCGGGGAAAATCTACATCGGCCTGCAACGCCGACCAGTTGCAGACCACTCCCCACTTGTACAGTGCATAAGATGCCTGGCCTACGGGCACACTAAAGCACTGTGCAAAGAAGAAAAGGACCGGTGTAGCTATTGCGGGAAAAACCACAAGTGGGAAGAATGCCCAAGCAGAAGCGCAAAAAAACCACCAGCATGTATTAACTGTCTTAACAGTTCTAAACCACCCGGAGCATCTGCAGATGCAGCACATCATGCATACAGTGAAGAGTGCCCGGAAAGACATAAATGGGATAATATAGCGAGGTCCAAAATAACCTACCTCTGCTAAGGGCACCTCAGGGCTAAACAATCATAACCCCTATCAGATGAAAATCAACATCGTTCAAGCCAATCTCCAAAGATCAAAACTGGCAACTGCCGAATTACTGCAGACGGTCAAGGAGAAAGGAGTGCAAATAGCCCTAGTTCAAGAACCCTACGTGGGCAACACCGGTGTCTTAAAAGAGCACCCTGGTACCAAAACCATCCAGTGCACACTAAACCGTCAGAAATCCAACAAAGCAGCTATCATTATCTTCGGTGAAACGCTGGAAACCATCCATGATCCACAACTGGTAACGGAAACCGAAGCAGCGGTATTAATTAAAGCCGGGCATTTTACCCTGCGACTGGTCTCAGTTTACCTGGAGGGGGACCAAAACATCGAGCCCTACATAAAAAGAATCAAAGCCACCATAAAGAAACTACCAACGCCCAATATTATAGTCGCAGGTGACGTTAACGCCTGGAGCTACTGGTGGGGAAGCACCTCCGAAGACCAGCGAGGAGCCGCATATGTATCGTTTCTAGATGAAATGGAACTTCATATTCTGAATAAAGGATACACACCTACGTTCGAAACTAACAGGAGAGGCAGGCTTTATACAAGTATTATCGATGTAACGACTTGCAGTCAGCCCCTGCTAGGCAGAATAGAGGACTGGAAAGTAGACCGCAGTCTCACAACATCCGACCACAACGCCATAACCTTCGCGTTACGCCTAGACAAACCACTAGAGCCACTGCGGCCACCAACAACGCGAAGGTATAACACCAAAAAAGCCAAATGGTCGAAGTTCAAAGACCTCTTCAAGGGCCAATTAGCAGGAACAAGCATCACTTCAGAACGCATAGCCGACATCAGAAATGCCCAAGAATTGGAGAAACTAATAACCATCTACACTACGGCAATACATGAAGCCTGTAAGTCCTCTATTCCGAATATAGGAACTAGGAAAAAGAACTCCACCCCACCATGGTGGTCCAAAGAATTAGAAGAACTTAAAAAGAATACTCTCAGACTAAAGAGGCGAATAAAAAATGCGGCACCTATCAGAAAAGAGCACGTCATAAATGAGTATTTACGTGCAAAACAGCTATATGTCACCAAGGCAGAATGGGCACAAACGCAGAGTTGGAAACAGTTCTGTAACAAACAAGAAAAGGAGAGCATGTGGGACAGCGTATATCGAGTAATCAGACAAACATCTAAAAGACAGGAGGATGCCTTACTAAGAGATATCAATGGCAAAACCCTGAGTCCAGAAAAGTCTGCTAGACTCTTGGCCACCACCTTTTACCCGGACGACTCGATAGACAACGAAACACCATACCATACCCATATTCGCCAAAGTATCGTCTCCCAGCTAGACGGACTACAGATAGACGACCCACCATTCACGTCCCAGGAGTTAGAAAAGGTGCTTTCAACAATGAATCCAAAAAAAGCACCGGGGCCAGATGGATTAACAGCTGACATCTGCAATGAAGCCATACACGCAGATAGGGAAGTCTTTTTGGCAATATCCAACAAATGCCTATCATTATCACATTTCCCCTCGCAATGGAAAAAAGCCCATGTGGTGATCATCAAGAAACCTGGCAAGGAAGACTATACTCAACCAAAATCATATAGACCCATCGGCCTCCTATCAGTACTTGGGAAAATAGTAGAAAAAATGATGGTGGGTCGAATTCAATTTCATATCCTTCCAACTCTCAATGAAAACCAGTATGGCTTCATGCCGCAACGTGGGACCGAAGATGCCCTCTATGACTTAACACAGCACATTAGAAATGAGATTAACCTTAAGAAAATTGTGCTCGTGATATCATTAGACATAGAGGGCGCCTTCGACAACGCGTGGTGGCCTGCCCTGAAACATCAACTGGTACACAAAAAATGCCCCAGAAACATCTACAACATGGTATGCTCATATCTACAAGACCGCAAAATCAACATCAACTACGCCAGAGCAACACATGAGAAACATACAACAAAGGGTTGTGTCCAAGGCTCCATCGGTGGTCCAACCTTTTGGAATATAATTTTGGACTCGTTGCTACAAAAACTTTCTGGCGATGGAACGCGATGCCAAGCGTTCGCAGATGACGTAGTTTTAACATTTTCAGGGTTCTTCACAGCCGATATCACAAGGGAGGCAAACCAGACTCTACAAACAGTAGAATGGGGCATCCAAAACAAACTCAGCTTCGCTCCGCATAAAACCTACGCGATGTTGCTTACCAAAAAGCTGAAGTTTGACACACCCATAATACATATGTCTGGGAAACCTATTACCTTAGTAGACAACATCAAGATCTTAGGCCTCGACATTAACAATAGTCTTACGTTTACTACCCATGTAGATCATATCTGCAAAAAGGCTGCCTCAATATACAAACAGCTATCCTGCGCAGCAAAGGTGACTTGGGGTCTAAATGGAGAAATTGTAAGGACCATCTACGTCGCGGTCATTGAGCCCATCATAACCTATGCGGCAAGCGTGTGGGCTCCAGCCGTAGAGCTGGAATACAATAGAACTAAACTCAACTCAATCCAGAGGAGCTTTGCCCTAAAAATCTGCAAAGCATATAGAACGGTCTCTTTAACATCCTCACTCGCCCTCACAGGTGTTTTACCATTAGACCTGAGAATACAAGAAACGGCAACCTTGTATCTTGTCAAAAAAGGCCACTCTCAGGACTACCTACCTCCAGGTAAAGAGTTAGAGCAAAAAATAAAATTTAAAAATCTACCCCATCCCTCCAAGCTCAACAAAATCACATATGAGCTGCTCGAAAACATGGATCAAGCCACCAAATCAACCCATCAAATCTCCGGACCCGAGATCTATACAGATGGAAGTAAGATTGAAGGGAAAACAGGAGCAGCTCTAACCTGGTGGGAGGAAGGCAGGGAAATGCATTACTCACTCTTCAGTCTTGAGCCCTTCTGCACAGTTTTTCAATCAGAGCTCTACGCCATCCATAGAGCAGTAGAGAAAGTCAAAAACAGTAGTGTATCTACAGCCAATATCCTAAGTGACTCAAGATCTTCACTAGACCTTCTCATGAACACCTTCAACATTACCTCTCTCACAAAGACCATAAGAGAGGATTTACAAACAATAACAGCAGAAGGAAGGAACATCAGGCTGTTCTGGCTAAGAGCACATGCGGGGACCGTCGGCAACGAGCGAGCCGATGAGTTAGCCAAAAAAGCTGCACTATTGAGCACGTCGACCACCAACTACAATAAAGTGCCACTGTCATACGTAAAACGGGAGATCCGCAAGGAATCTACCAAATTATGGCAGGACAGATACGAAGCCTCCACTACAGGGGAAGTCACCAAGAAATTCCTCCCAGATGTGTCGAACATTTATCGTCTGGTGAGAACTATAAAATTGACACCAACCCTAGTACAGGTCTTAACAGGCCATGGGGGAATCGCAGCATATTTACATCGGTTTAAGCTGAAAAGCAGTCCAGGTTGTGAATGTGACGATAACATCAGTGAAACCATATGGCACATCTTATTCGACTGCCCGCGCTATCTGGCAGAGCGCACAAAGCTCGAAATCCAAATTGGCACAAAAATATCTGAGATTAACATTCAAAAAATAATGACAGGTACTGACACGTGATCTCCATTCCTGGCATTTGCGGAGAAGATCTTCCGCAAAGCTACAATAAGGATAGCACCAGGAGTTCTTCACAAATACCAATAACTCAACCACCCAATCTACAACTAACACCACCTACGAGTTCTGCCATCACCCCACCAAGAATTACACACTCAACACCTATAGAACAACTATTGCAAAATGGGGAAACGGGAGCACCGGGACTGAGGACCAGAGGGGTGGCACTATTTATGTCTAAAAACTTTGAACGCCTAGGAATCAGCTTCTGCTACGTCGATAGCAAGAACAGGGTATCCATATCACCAGGATTAGCTGTGCTTCTAAAAGGCAGCACTAGCAGAACAACAATAAAATATAAAAAATACAACACCTTCAGCAAACTGGAAATAGCCAATTCTACATGTCGGCTAGTGCGTGTGCGCAATAAATCAATATTACTCTTCGATAGGCAAGAGGATACTACCCAGTTTGCTCAAGCTAGCAAGCTGCTCTCCAACATAGCAGAGGTTAGCAACAATGTAACCATCCCAAAAATAATTAGTGTGGACGCAATGGCAGTGGGATTCGACAAAGGAGAGGTCGCAGACTACATAGGGTGCATTAGGGCCTCTGAACATCATGAGGTCGTAGTATATGAAAACAGAGGCCAGGATCTCAGCTACCTTCTACCACTTCAACCACCACCAATTCCTGCGACCAACAACCAAAACGATTTACCCCCTATTGGAACTCAAAACCCCACTCCAAGCGGATCGGAAAGACTACAGCAGGAACTTGACAATAAACGTGTCGGAAATAAAAACAACACAGCAGGACACCAGCAAAAGAAAAAAGGGAAAATGAAGGCACTCCTCAGCACTCTCCTGGCGAAAACACACAGTACTTCAAAGGAGGCAAAGCGCCACGAGAGACAAATAATAGCAACTGAGGCCTTCATCAGCAACCATCCCCACCAGAAACCTAAACAACAGCAAACAATCCGAACCAAAGCCGACATGGGATTAATCCAAGAACCTGCCTACAATGAGGTTAATAGACCAGTGGACATAATCATTAACGCATTTCTTGAGTATAAGGCAATAATAATAGCCACAAAACAAATTAAAGCCTTAACCTGCAGCAAAATACTTCAAGCATTCGCCCACCAGAATGAGGAGTTGCTTAAGGTTAGACTCGAGGAGGCCAAGGCCACAATCTACAATAATGAAACCTCCGAGGTCATAAGGGGACTAAACATCACTTCCCATATGGCAGCCTATAACGCCACAGATGGCTTCGTAACACTTGATGAAGCTGAGACCAGACAGTCAGGAGTAATTACATTCTCGACCCCAGCCAATGATCCAATCGTCGTAACAGCTCAGTTTACAGAGATATGGCTAGAAGACAAAATTCTTGCCAGAGCACAAAAACTGGAAATTAGCGACCCCATCGATAAATGGGAGCTACCAACTACTATCACCAAAGTAAACGGCGTTCCAGGATGTGGGAAAACAACTTGGATTGTAAATAACTTCGACGCGGAAAATGATATTGTAGTTACCACCACCATAGAGGCCCAAAAAGATCTGAAGGACAAAATCTCATGTCGACTGGGAGCAGACGCTGCCACAAAAATTTATACCATGGCATCAATCTTGGCGAATGGAATCAAAGCAAAAGCAAGGAGTCAATGCCAGAGGCTACTAGCAGATGAGGCACTGATGAACCACTTTGGCTCCATCATCATGATTACGCGCATCGTTGGGGCAGGAGAATTACTTCTCATCGGCGATGTCAACCAGCTTCCCTTCATCGACAGAGACAACCTATTCAGGCTTCAATACCATCGCCCAACTTTAATACCACACATTAGCCAGGAATTGTTGTGTACACACAGGAGCCCAATGGACGTAGCATATGCCTTACAAGACATCTACAATGGCATATACTCGTCAAGTAAAGTGGTCAAGTCTCTTACCATCACAAACTATACCGGAGCTATAATACCAAAGGCCCTACCTAACACCCTTTACCTGTTTCACACCCAAGCAGAAAAAGAGACTTTCAAAAATGAAGGCTATGGCTCTGGCGACGGATCACGTATCCTCACTATCCACGAGGCTCAGGGACTAAGCAACAACACAGTGCTCATTATCCAAACGAAGAAAACACCACTTATACTACACAACAGCGTCTCACATGCAGTAGTCGCAATATCACGACACACAAGCAACTGCACATACTTTACAGACATAAGTGACGACGCCCTATGCAAATTCATGAACAAAGCGATCGAAAAGGACACAAAAAGCATTGAAGAACACAACCGAAAAATGGCTATCAAAAACAGAGACTACAACATAATTATAAATAATCCTCAACCACAACCATAAGTTACCAAATCAAAACAGAACTAATTGGCAACAACGTCACCAACCAAGCGAAATTAGACAAACTTCAACTACTTAATATAATGCTTCTTTCCCATAATGGGACAAAAACATCCTGTAGAAACAGTGACACACATACACACACAAACACAACATACACGCACACATACACATACACACACAGAAACACAACTCACACACTCACAAATCGGATGAAGACAATATTTTTATATTCATAGCTTTCTTCAGATTACAGTGCAGGATACTATTCCTGAAATGTAATTTGAAGAAGCGTAACCTAGCGCGGGTTAATTAGATTAGGGTAAAATATTTACAAGGGAGCAAAACCTTTAAAGTAATAATTAAACAAATAAATTAACAAAGGCATAGACTTTCGGTTTATGGAGTAGAATAGGAGGCAGGAGAAAGGTTTAGTCGGTAAGAGTCCGACACTACCCAAGCTGTTTCATAAGTGAGGCAGCTTGGGTGTCCATGAGGATGCCGACTCCTGCCTAGAAAAAAAAAAAAAAAAAAACCTTTTTTTTTTTTTTTTGACGCAGTGGAAATGCTTTTACGCATCCCCCCAGCCGGGTGCACCGGGGGGTATGTCGGGCTCGCCTCCATGCCCCCAATTTTGCATGGCAGCCCTACCGACTAAAACCACTGCGGCCCCTACCACGCCTTTTGTGGGGGGTACTGAAGGGTCATCTTACGATATTCTACTCCAGCACCCCCGGCGTATGGCCAGCTACTGGCCACGACCCGTCGTCACTTCTGGCGGTGGGAGGAGGCGGGCGTAGCGCAGCCTCCGCCTCCCTGGCCGCCGCCTGCGGAGCGAGTTCGCATGTGCGAGTGCCTCGCGTTCCCGCTCCGCGGCCTCCTTCTGGATCATCACGGCCTCACAGAAAGAGGCAACGGCTGACCAGAACCTGCCGCCGCTCAGTATTTGTGATACTACAGCTGGCAGCGACAGATCACTCCCGATTACCGCCGACAGGTCGTGGCGCTGAGGCCCCCAGGCGGGGCATTCTTCTAAGGTGTGGCGCGCATTATCAATTGGCGCGCCACACTCGTGGCATCCGGGGGCCTCTTCTCTACCAATTCGGTGCAGGTACCCACCGAAGACCCCATGTCCGGTGAGCACCTGCGACAGCCGGAAGGTTAGGCTGCCGTGCCTTCTGCTTATCCAGCGGCGGAGATGCGGCGCGATCGCCTCCACTGTTTCACGCCCCGCTTCGGGGGACTCTAAGTCCCCCCTCCACCGCCGAATCACTGTCCTTCGAGACGCTTCCTTTACTCTGCCCATTTCTCCATCAGAGATTCGCTCACCCCGAGTACGCGCAGCAGCGCGAAACCGATAGGCTTCTGCCAGCGCCTCAGCCTGAAGTGGCCAAGGCGGGTCGCCCGCCAACAACGTAGCCGCAGTCCAGGACACCGTACGGTAGCCCCTAATGCATCTCACCGCCATGACCCTCTGCGACTTTCGCAGGAGGGTCTTACTGCGGGCGGTGAGAGAGTCCGCCCAGATAGGGGCACCATACAGTGCCATGGACCGTAAGATGCCAGCGTATAAACGCCGGCAGGACGACCCAGGGCCTCCAGTATTGGGAAGAAGCCTACCGAGAGCCACAGCCGATTTTATGAGTCTCGGGGCGAGCTGGGCAAAGTGCGCCTCGAATTTCAGCCTACCATCCAGGTGCAGGACCAGGTATTTCATCTGGGCCCGCACCGGCACGACAGCCCCCTGGACACTGATGCATGCTCCCCGGGGGGGACCC
This sequence comes from Leucoma salicis, assembly GCA_948253155.1. Classification (NCBI taxonomy): domain Eukaryota; kingdom Metazoa; phylum Arthropoda; class Insecta; order Lepidoptera; family Erebidae; genus Leucoma; species Leucoma salicis. Next base: position 25,161,192 of record OX411819.1, on the reverse strand, counting down.
CGGCGCGGGCCATGAAATAGGAGGGCCTCGGTCTTCGACAGCGAGACCCTCAGGCCCAACGCGCTAATCCGGTCGACGACGAGCGCGATACCGACCTCCGCCAATCGGGCGGCCTCCTCGAAGCCAGACGTCCTCACCGTAACGAGGGTGTCATCTGCGTAACAAATTACCCCCATCCCGGCAAGGAGCCGGCCCCGCAGAAGCCAGTCAAACCCGACGTTCCACAGGATCGGACCCAGGACAGAACCCTGCGGAACGCCGCACTCGAACCGATGGCGGTACAAGCGCCCGTCGCCCCCCTCCCAAAGCACACACCTTCCCTCGAGGTACGCCTCCAACAGCCTCCGGAGATACGGAGGCACCCTGTGATACCGGAGCACCTCCTTCAGCGTCCCGTGAGGGAGGCTGTTGAAGGCATTCTTTATGTTGAGCGAGACTGCCAGAACCACCTTACCCTCAGCCACTGCTGTGGTGGCGAGGGCCTTCAGGGCGGCCAGCGCATCGATTGTTGACCGACCCGCCCTGAACCCGTACTGCGCATCCGACAGTCCCGGCCCGACTTCCTCGAGGTGCTGGGCGAGACGACCCGCGAGCACTCTCTCAAACAACTTGGCCGTCTCGTCCAGCAGGACCAGGGGCCTATATGCGGAAGGAGAGCCAATTGGACGACCCTCCTTCAGCAACAGGCACAACCTTCCGGCCTTCCAGATCTCCGGGAACTGCCCCCCCTGTAAACACTTATTTAGCAGCTCCCGGAGTACCTCCTTCAAATATTCGGCGGCAATGCCGAGCACGAGCCCCGGGACGCCGTCCGGACCAGGCGCCTTCTTCTTGCCACGAAGGCGGGATAGGGCAACTTCCATTTCCGTGTCAGTGACGGGGGGTATTGGTATCTCCATCTCCGCCACCGACCGGGAAGCCATTGTGGGGGGAGCGTTTCCCACAGAGCGTGGAAACAGCTCCTCTACCAGCCCCGACACGAGATCCAGCTCCATTGATTCAATTACGGGGGCGCCATGGGCGCGGAGCTTGTTCCGCGCCCGTTGGTAAGGGCGCCCCCATGGATCCCAGTCGAGGTCTGCAAGCAACTCCCCACGAGCCCTCTCCTTGGCCTGGCTGATGGCCAGCTGCAAACCCTTCTTCCCGTTGCGATACTCAGATCGCAGCCGGCCCTCTAGAACTGCGTCCCCATTACTACGTTGACGGCACCGGACGTAGGCACGCCGCGCACGATTGCAGGACGCCCGGAGGTCAGCGATTTCGGGCGTCCACCAGTAGACCTGACAGCGCGGCGGCGCCCGTCGGGCCCTCGGCATCGCCGCATCGCATACCGCTGTCAAACTCCTCTTCCATTGACCTGCGAGCCCATCCGCATTGGTGCTGCTCTGTCCATCCGTAAGGCCCCAGCGCTGCACTATGGCAGCCTCCCGGGCCATTTCAGGATCCAAACAGCCTAGCACCCATTTTGGGAGCCTGCCTGTCGCACGCCGGGACCCCGGTGGCCTCTGAAGGGCGGAGACCCCAAACCTGATGTATCGGTGATCCGATAGGGTCTCCACCTCTTCTTCCACTCTCCAGTCACTCACATCCCGTGCGATATCGGGGGTGGCGAAGGATAGGTCCACGATAGACCCACCCCGCTGCCGCACGCAGGTATGGACAGTCCCTCTATTGAGGAGGGACAGACCGGAGAGTAGGGACCACTCCTCAACTACCTCACCTCTGGCATCCGTGGCGGGGCTTCCCCACGCTCGGGACTTCGCGTTAAAGTCGCCGAGGACTATCACTGATCTCGGCGACTGTCTACGAACCGCGGCACCGACGGAGTCCAGAAATAATTCAACCTCCGCCAGCCCGCGGTTGGGGGAGAAATACACACCAATTATTGCGAAGTCCCGCCATCCCGCCACGAGTTAGCCACTACCCTTCTCCAAGGCCGAGAGAGGCGGGCCGACAATTCCGCTGGACAGAACAGCAACATCTTCGTTTAAGTCCCCCACCCAATTAGGTGTATTGGGGATAAAATAGGGCTCGCAGGCCACTCCCACGTTTATGCCCCACTCCGCCATAAATATTTATATATATTTTTAGCATTTGACATGCTTAGCACTATACATTAAACACAAAGTGAAAAATGTGAATAGGGTTTGCGTCATTATTAGGTAAAATCTTAATTGTAAAATTAAGTTTACCTGGTCGGTATAATGTATGAAAATACTTCCGACAGATGGTGCAGGCGTCACCCAAAGACGTTAAGTATGAATGTGTTATCGAAATTAGCAGTCAGGAGCAATTGTCAGGATGGCTGAATTGGTAAAGCATCTGGACGGTATCCAGAAGATGCAGGTTCAAATCCTGCTCCTGACTGTTATTTTCGATTTCACATTTTTCACTTTGTGTTTAATGTATAGTGCTAAGCATGTCAAATGCTAAAAATATATATAAATATTTATAGGGTTTGCGTCATTATTAGGTAAAATCTTAATTGTAAAATTAAGTTTACCTGGTCGGTATAATGTATGAAAATACTTCCGACAGATGGTGCAGGCGTCACCCAAAGACGTTAAGTATGAATGTGTTATCGAAATTAGCAGTCAGGAGCAATTGTCAGGATGGCTGAATTGGTAAAGCATCTGGACGGTATCCAGAAGATGCAGGTTCAAATCCTGCTCCTGACTGTTATTTTCGATTTCACATTTTTCACTTTGTGTTTAATGTATAGTGCTAAGCATGTCAAATGCTAAAAATATATATAAATATTTATAGGGTTTGCGTCATTATTAGGTAAAATCTTAATTGTAAAATTAAGTTTACCTGGTCGGTATAATGTATGAAAATACTTCCGACAGATGGTGCAGGCGTCACCCAAAGACGTTAAGTATGAATGTGTTATCGAAATTAGCAGTCAGGAGCAATTGTCAGGATGGCTGAATTGGTAAAGCATCTGGACGGTATCCAGAAGATGCAGGTTCAAATCCTGCTCCTGACTGTTATTTTCGATTTCACATTTTTCACTTTGTGTTTAATGTATAGTGCTAAGCATGTCAAATGCTAAAAATATATATAAATATTTAAAGGGTTTGCGTCATTATTAGGTAAAATCTTAATTGTAAAATTAAGTTTACCTGGTCGGTATAATGTATGAAAATACTTCCGACAGATGGTGCAGGCGTCACCCAAAGACGTTAAGTATGAATGTGTTATCGAAATTAGCAGTCAGGAGCAATTGTCAGGATGGCTGAATTGGTAAAGCATCTGGACGGTATCCAGAAGATGCAGGTTCAAATCCTGCTCCTGACTGTTATTTTCGATTTCACGTTTTTCACTTTGTGTTTAATGTATAGTGCTAAGCATGTCAAATGCTAAAAATATATATAAATATTTATAGGGTTTGCGTCATTATTAGGTAAAATCTTAATTGTAAAATTAAGTTTACCTGGTCGGTATAATGTATGAAAATACTTCCGACAGATGGTGCAGGCGTCACCCAAAGACGTTAAGTATGAATGTGTTATCGAAATTAGCAGTCAGGAGCAATTGTCAGGATGGCTGAATTGGTAAAGCATCTGGACGGTATCCAGAAGATGCAGGTTCAAATCCTGCTCCTGACTGTTATTTTCGATTTCACATTTTTCACTTTGTGTTTAATGTATAGTGCTAAGCATGTCAAATGCTAAAAATATATATAAATATTTATAGGGTTTGCGTCATTATTAGGTAAAATCTTAATTGTAAAATTAAGTTTACCTGGTCGGTATAATGTATGAAAATACTTCCGACAGATGGTGCAGGCGTCACCCAAAGACGTTAAGTATGAATGTGTTATCGAAATTAGCAGTCAGGAGCAATTGTCAGGATGGCTGAATTGGTAAAGCATCTGGACGGTATCCAGAAGATGCAGGTTCAAATCCTGCTCCTGACTGTTATTTTCGATTTCACATTTTTCACTTTGTGTTTAATGTATAGTGCTAAGCATGTCAAATGCTAAAAATATATATAAATATTTATAGGGTTTGCGTCATTATTAGGTAAAATCTTAATTGTAAAATTAAGTTTACCTGGTCGGTATAATGTATGAAAATACTTCCGACAGATGGTGCAGGCGTCACCCAAAGACGTTAAGTATGAATGTGTTATCGAAATTAGCAGTCAGGAGCAATTGTCAGGATGGCTGAATTGGTAAAGCATCTGGACGGTATCCAGAAGATGCAGGTTCAAATCCTGCTCCTGACTGTTATTTTCGATTTCACATTTTTCACTTTGTGTTTAAAATTTGGTTCAGACGGGGAACCTATGCCCGATTTCTGAGCGGTATAAAACATTTCCTAAACACTTGTAAAAATTTAGCTTGTATTCAAAATATCTTACACTTGTAAAATTATTGCTTTAGAACATTTCACTTTGATAGTAGTTTGAACTTGTAGTAATTTAGCTTGCTTCTTCTAAAATCCATTTCCTAAGTCATCTTTATAGTTACTTAAAATATACACAGTGATAAACAATGGATTCATTGATTAAAATACAATTAGATATTAAATCAAAAATAGAAAAAGGTCGAATTAATTTTAATAAATCACCAAAAGAGCGTTTAACTGAATCATATTTACAAATAAGGTTAGAAACGCTAGATGAACAATGGAAGGAATTTGTCGAAACGCATAGGAATATAGTAGAAGAAGCAACAGAACAAGACATACAAAATTTAAAATATTTTAAAAGTGAAATATATGATACAACAGAAGAGGTTTACATTACATATAAGTCCGAACTTAAACAAAAATTTACAAATATTCCATATACTGAGAAATCAAAATGTAGTTCTAATGTAAAATTACCTAATATAACTATTCCAACATTCTCAGGTTTGTACACGGAATGGATTTCATTTAGAGACTTATTTTTATCTTTAATTCACAGTAATTCAGAGTTAGATGACGTGCAAAAACTGCACTATTTAAAGGGCCATGTGTCGGGCGATGCAGAGCAGTTATTGCGTAATATTCCAGTGGCCGCCTGCAATTATTCTAAAAGCTGGTCAATTCTAAGTAGAAGGTATGATAACAAACAGTATTTGTCTCAGGGTATACTTAAACGGTTTGCAAAGCAGCCAATAATTGTAAAAGAATCTTCAACTGCCATCAAAACCCTTTTAGATACCACAGTCGATTGTTTGCATGGTCTGCGTACCATCGGTATTGACGTAAGTACCTGGGACCCAATTATCATATTTTATGTATGTGAAAAATTAGATTCTGAGTCCCGTAAACTATGGGAGGCAAAGATCAGCACAAACCAAGACTTGGCTACGTTTGCTGAATTTCAGGACTTTTTAGAATCACGATTTCGATCTTTAGAATTTCTAGATTCATCTAACAATAAAAATATCAATAATATTAACAGAAAAAATCATGTCAAATCTTTTCATGTTACTTCTCACCCCTGTGTATTGTGTTCAGGTGACCATAAATTGTGTCATTGTAAACAGTTTGCGAAGCAAGACTGCGATGCACGTCGTGAGTTTGCTCGAGCCAGTAAGCTTTGTTTTAATTGTTTAGGTAAAAATCATGCCGTATTTTCATGTCGTCAACATACCAAATGTCGCCTCTGTAATAAGAGGCACCATACACTACTTCACCCCATTACAACCAGTGTTTCTGCTGAACCACCCAATTGTTCAACAGACAGGAACGTTGTGGTTGCTGCGGCAGCTGCTTCTTCCAAGCAGACTGAATGTGCCAAACCCATTAGTTGTTTTGCAGATGTTCACAACCAAGGTCTACTCGCTACAGCCTTGGTCAACGTCGAGTCCAAGACTGGTACTGCTGTGGTGTTAAGAGCTTTAATGGATCAAGGCTCTCAAGTCTCCTTCATAACGGAGGCTGCAGTACAGTTGCTCGGCTTAAAGAAAACACCTGCTTGCACTGATATATTTCGACTAGGCGATGACGAAGGAGTTTCCATGCCCTCTAAGTGGGTAGTACAGTTTAAGTTGCAGTCACGCCTAGATCCCTCATTTGTTCTACATATCGATGCCTATGTATTGAACAGACTCACAACACGACTTCCTGAGAGGAAGATTGTTCAGGTGCTACCATCGTTATTTTCTCTCGAACTCGCAGATCCAACCTTTGATACTCCAGGCAAAATTGATTTGCTTTTGAGTACTCGCGTGGTAAGTGAAATATTGTTGGACGGGCTAGTCAAGGGACCCCCCGGGACCCCAATCGCTCAGAAAACCAAACTAGGATGGATCGTGTCTGGTGAGATCCGTTTACCATCCATACCAAAACCAGTGTGCTGCACTGTAGTCACAAACCCTGATCTCAACGGGCTTCTAAGGAAGTTTTGGGAGTTGGATTCAGAGTCTTCAGTTCGAAGGGTTTTACTGAGCGAAGAAGAGCAGAAATGCGAAGATTTCTACTACAACACAACCAAAAGAGACGCAACAGGGCGATACGTCGTCAAGTTGCCATTCAAAACTGATCGTCCTAGTTGTGTTATTAGCAGATCAGAGGAAATAGCTCGCAAACGGTTCCATTTATTGGAGAGAAAGCTATCCAACAACCCTGAACTAAAGGTGCAGTATGATAAGGTTATAAAGGAGTATGTTCAATTGGGACATGTTGAACTTGTTCCTCAAGCAGATTTGGGTAATGATGCCTTCTATCTGCCGCATCACGCCGTAGTACGTGACGATAAAAGTACTACTAAGGTTCGGGTAGTCTTTGACGCCTCTTGTTCGGGATGCAATGGAGTTTCATTGAACGACGACTTATTAGTAGGCCCAACCTTACAACCTGATTTGCGTCAAATCATTATGAGATGGCGCTGCCATCCCATAACATTAATCGCAGACATCGTCAAGATGTATCGACAGGTAAAGATTGCTGAAGAAGACGTTGATTATCAACGTATTTTGTGGCGTGACAACCCAAACTCCGTATTGCAGCACATGCGGTTGTTACGTGTAACTTTTGGTGTGTCTTCAGCTCCTTACTTAGCAGTTCGTTCTCTGCAGCAGCTTGCTCGTGATGAGGGAAAAGATTTTCCTTTAGTAGCAGATAGAATCTTTAAGGACTTTTACGTGGATGATTTTCTATCTGGATGTGAAACCGCAGCAGAAGGTGAGCAGATTTACCATGGCATGAATGAGTTGCTTGAGAGAGGTGGTTTCCAGCTTCAAAAGTGGTCAAGCAACAATGACGAATTGTTGTACAAGATCTCGAGCACAAATGATTTAGCAGATGGTACTCTGGAATTCAAGGAGGATAACATCATGAAGGTTCTAGGCCTAGCGTGGCATAGAAGTTTAGATCAATTTCAATACACTGTCCGCCTTCCTCCACTAGAAACTCCGGTGACCAAGCGAAGGGTAATATCCGACATTGCCCGATTGTACGATCCTCTGGGTTGGTTAGCTCCTGCGATAATTACTGCCAAAGTGTTCGTACAACGCTTGTGGCTTTCAGGTATTGAATGGGACGAAGAATTACCTGATCACCTTTTGAAGGATTGGCTAAATTACAGAACCAATCTCCACAGTCTATCAGATTTCAGCATACCAAGGTGGATGAACACCAGCAGACACGATGTGAGTGTCGAATTACAAGGCTTCTGTGATGCCTCCAACGCTGCTTATGCAGCTGTAGTCTATGCACGGTCTAACGATTCTAATGGCAATGTTCACGTCAGTCTTATTGCGTCGAAAACCAAGGTAGCCCCAGTCAAACAGGTTTCAATACCTCGTTTGGAATTATGTGGCGCTGTGCTACTTTCAAGACTTCTTTGTGAAATTTCTGACACATTGGGAATAAGTAAAGAGCAAATTCATGCTTGGACTGACTCATCAGTGGTGCTCGCTTGGTTGAGTAGCCACCCTAGCCGCTGGAAAACTTTTGTGGGAAACAGAGTTTCTGAAATTCTCACTGTCCTGGATCGAGATCAATGGGCTCATGTCAAATCTAAAGAAAATCCTGCAGATTGCGCATCACGAGGAGTAAGTCCAGCTGAGTGTGTAGGGCTTGATTTGTGGAAAAATGGACCTAGTTGGCTTAAAAATAAAGTAATAAATTATAGTAGAAGTGAAAAGATAGAAACTAAATTAGAAGAAAAACAATCAAACGTAGTATGTAATATTATTATAAATGATACAGAAGAAAATAGTATAATCACAAAATTTTCATCGTTAAGAAAGTTAACTAGAGTAATTGCGTATTGTAGAAGATTTCTAAGAACAAAAAATAATATTATAAGCAAATCAAAATCATCATTTCATTTAACATATTCAGAAATTAATCAAGCTCTATTTACATGCATAAAATTATGTCAATATGAACACTTTAAAGAAGAAATTGATAGCCTAAGGCAAACAGGTACAATTAATAAAAAAGGGAAACTCACCACACTTAATCCTTATTTAGATCAAGAACAGATTCTGAAGGTGGGCGGCAGGTTGGATAAGGCAAACATTCAGGAAACGATGAAGCATCCCATAATATTGCCACATAAGTCACATTTGACTAAGCTCTTGATAGCAGATGCCCACGAGCGTACCTTGCATGGAGGACCACAGTTGATGCTCAACTATTTGAGATCCAAGTATTGGATCATCAAGGTCAAGAGCTTAGTTCGCCTTCACGTTCGCAAATGTTTAATTTGCATCCGCCATTCAGCCCACTCAGTTTCGCCGTTAATGGGACAGTTACCAACCGCTCGAGTCACACCTAGTAGACCTTTCCTCAAGAGCGGTGTGGACTACGCCGGCCCTATCAATATTAGACCCACACGTGGTCGTGGTTATCGCTCCACCAAGGGCTATATTTGTTTGTTTGTGTGCATGGCCACACGGGCCATTCACTTAGAGGTCGTCAGCGATATGACATCTCAGGCCTTTTTGGCAGCTTTTAAACGCTTCACAGCCAGAAGAGGCCATTGCAGTGAGCTGTGGAGTGATAATGGCACTACCTTTGTTGGGGCCAACAAAGAGCTAAAAACATTGCTCCAGTATGACGGGTTTGACGTGGCTTCCGATGTCGCCGACTGGTTAGCGACAAACGGGACAAATTGACACTTCATTCCACCCCACTCTCCAAACTTTGGAGGGCTTTGGGAAGCTGGAGTGAAGTCAACCAAACATCATCTCAGACGAGTAGTAGGCACCAGCACTCTTACATTTGAAGAGCTGACTACGGTGCTTACTCAGATAGAGGCTTGTCTGAATTCTAGGCCAATATCTACAATCAGTTGCAGTCCTGAAGATCCATTCCCATTGACACCCGGTCATTTCTTGGTAGGCGGGCCCTTACTAGTAGTCCCTGAGGCTAATTATGAGCATGCGAACATAAGTACCTTAAAACGATGGCATTTGACACAGCGCATGGTTCAAGATTTTTGGCATCGGTGGTCTCGCGAATATCTGGTGCAGTTTCACCATAGATACAAATGGCGTTACCAGACCGTAGAACCCAAGGTAGGTGACGTAGTGTTGGTAATGGAAGACGGCCTACCACCTGCAAGGTGGCTATACGGTCTCATAGAGGAGAAGCATACTGGCACGGACAATGTCACGAGAGTTGTATCTTTGCGATGCAAGGGATCTTTAGTAAAAAGACCCGTTTCAAAACTAATTGTGTTACCTATTTCAAATTAGATTATTAGTCATACATTAGTCGTAGCATATAGTAGCTATTAGTTAGTCATATCACTTAGTCGTAAGACGTAGTTAAATATTATTGTATACAGTCCACTTATCTACAGTAACACCCATGTTTTTTGTTTGTATTGTAATTTCAAGATGGGCAGTTGCTAAGTTTTAACTATTAGTTTCATTCGTGTTTCAGCTATTATGGACCATCCGTCCATGGTGGGCGGGATGTTTGATATCGATCATGTCATTTTGTAATTATCTTTTAATAACTAGATGGAGTTGCATTTAATATTAAATCGCGCTGACAAGATTTCTCGCCCATAATATGTATAGTTAAGACTTTCAAAATTAAATTTGTATTCGCACATCTTAGTGGTTTCATTTGATCTGAATCCTAAGACAGGTGCCCTGCATATAGTGCCCCCAACATGTATTGTATTGTAAACGCGGGCTTATTTTTCCGCAACTCGACGTCGTAAGATCGCCTATTTTGCGTGACGGGTTGATGGCACTACTCTTGCCAAACCAGCATCACCAGAAAGCGTAGCAGACCCTTGACGTTGCCGACGACTTCTGAGAGCGACCTCGGAGACCCAAGGTATAGTGCCCGGTATTCTGCCACCCCCGGACATTCAAGAATGACGTGGGCGGCCGTTTCGTCTGCCTCCATGCAAGCTCTGCAAAGAGGGCTGTCTTTAACACCTAGAGTAAATAAGTGTTTATTCCATAAAGCTTGTCCAGTAATGGCTCCCCAGGGTTAGGGTAATAATGTTATAAACTTTAAAATTATATAATTTATTAAAAAAAATGTATAAAATTAATGATTTATAAATATAGTCTTCAGATCTTTAACATAAATGCAGATTACAAAATTATCGATAAGTTCTTACACTAGAGGAACCGACGTCAACGTGCACGTGCTGGAAGTATATCGTATTACATAGTTCTGGAGACGCTCGAGAGACTTTCGTCTCGAGGAATGTATGTATGTATGTGCAGGGAATATTGCCATTCGGCGATGGCGGTTTCTTGTTCTGGCACACGGACTAGCGATTATGGCGATATCGAATAATATAATTTATTTTTTATGTTACAAGTTAGAACGGATGCAAGCATGCACGTGAACGAGGACGGCATGTTTTTGGGTGTTACGGTGAGCACATCGACTATAACATATTAACTATATTAGCTTAATTAGGTCGCATATACGAGTATTTTATATTACACATTTAAACTTTGGTCGGGGTGACAGCCAGCAATCGATAAAATTTACATATAAAAAGTGCACAGTACAGTATATAGTTGCGAACGACGGACCGAGCGAAGTCACGTCGGGTCGAGTCGTCTACATTTACGCGTAAGGGTAAAATATAAAGCGACGGCGACAGACAATAGTATAATTATAATTCGGGAGGGACCCCGCGTCGAACATTCTGGAGGAAATATTTTATTATAACTGTGGAGGGTAGAAGTAAGTAGGACTAATTCAGTGTATTAAAAAGTGTCCGCTGAAAGGTAGTCAATTAAGTTGCAGCGCAGACGACACACTTTTTGTGCCATCGAGTCAAGTCGAGGCACACAAAAAGTCATACACATCTACGAGCATTCTGTCGGCAGAACTGTAGGGACGTACACGCTGTGGAAATGCAGGGATCGCGATGTATTATTGAAGTTGTGGGAATAGTATTTTCTGTTCAACCTCCTCACATAGATACCTATATTTATTGTTGTGAATCGATTGATATATATTATTCATGATGTTCTATATCTTAAACAGGAATCATCTAATGTGCCTGTAAGAACCCCTCTGGTCCCGGTACAAAAGTAATCTCTCTATCAGTTTGTGTTATTGAATAATAATTAATAATATATAATTTAACAAGGTTTACGTAGAGGCAGGTATTTTATTAACGATTTTGTTGTGATTTTATATAAATAATCGTGACATCTGTCTAATTGTATAAATTCCATCTTATCGTGTCGTTGTTACAAAACATTTTAATCATTGAGCAAGATATCTTGTATCATTTCTCTAGAGCACGCATTCGAGACATGGGAACTGGACTACGAAATTGACATCCTGATGGTACCTACTCATATTCCCATAAAGTATAGTATAAGTCCAAACAGAAGCGGAATAAATATTACAGCACACTTCTTTCCACATTTTAAATGTCTATCATGATATTCTGGCTTAGAAGTAACATAAATAACTGGACTGTTTTGTACTTCTTGTATTAATATCGATACATCGATCTCTGGCGCCACGGTACTATACCGCGTACTTTACATCCACCACTAACGAGTGCAGATTACAGACTAAAATGTGCGCCGTCTGCGTTAGCGCGTGTTGAAGCAAACGTTTTATTTTCTTTGCACAGTTTTTGTGCGACGCGGCGCGGTGCGGTCTGCTAGAATTACGCGGATTTTTTATCCGCCGGACTTTTGTGCGTCGTATGCGTTACTGCATATAATTACATAGGTTCTATTTTTACAGATTAAAAAGTGCGCCAGGGATAGTACGTCGTCTGTGTCGCACCTAATGTGGCGCCACAGACTATTAGAGTAGGATATTGAATTTGAAGGAAAGAAACACTTCTGCTTTGCTACCGCGCATATTGTATTTACTAAATTACATTCGAAAACGTAAATAGTTGAGATTTTAAATACTGTGTATTTTTTAACGGGAGCCAATTAAGGTGGCGCCACAGTAGCAAGTGGAAAGAATTTAAAAACAACGCCGTAATAACTTGCCGTTTACAGGTGGATACTTTTTCAACTTATTTTTTATACAAGACGGTTCTCCTCACTTCTACGCTCCATAATTATAATGTAAAATAGAAAAAGGGGACTCTGCGGTACCGTTTCGACGTAGAGGACGACCATTCAGAAAGTTCATTTAAATCGTTACGAGGAACAATATTTTCGAAGACGGCCGACGTCGGGCAATATGTAAACGGTGACAGGGAGCCGTAAGACGTATCGGAGACTAGTCGTCGTCGGCGGCGCGCAGCGTGCGGCACGCGGCGTCGTTGGCGCGGCCCAGCGCCAGCGTGCGGCCCGCCACCGCCGCGCTCTCGCGGCGGGCGCGCCGCACGCGCAGGCGCCGCGCGCCGCCCTCGGCGCGCAGCAGCACGCGGCGCGCGCGCGCGTGCGGCGCCAGCTCGGCGCGCACGCACAGCGCCACGGGCCCGTAGAAGTCGAGGTCGGCGCCCAGGCGCAGGCGCGGCGCGGCGCGCGCCTCGGCCCGCGCGTGCAGGCGCGCCCAGGCCGCGCGCACGTCGGCGCTCACGCGCGCGGCGGCGCCGGCGCGCAGGCGCAGGCCGGCGCGGGCGGAGCGCGCCCACAGCGAGGCGTGCGCGTGCGCGTGCAGCGCCAGCGCGGCGGCGGCGGCGGCGCGCACGCGCAGCACGGCGCCGGCCGCCAGCGGCACGGCGGCGCGCGCGGCGCGCAGCGGCACCAGCGCGCGCAGCACGCGCGCGGGCTCGCTGGCCGTGCCCGCCCACACGTGCGCCAGCAGCTCGCCCTGCCCGCACACGCCCGCCCGTAAGTCACAACTCGAAACGTCCGGGCCGTTCGTCGTGCGATTCTCGATTTAAAATGTTACGAACGATTCATTGACATATTATTTTATTATATTGACTTATTCAAAACGCCCCACTCTCTCTTGCGACCATTATTATAACTTAATTTTTTAAACTATAATTAATTTTATTCTTCTTAATCTCAACACGACAACAAATTAACAGCTACCATACATACATACCGAGCTAATAATAACGTGTAAAACCTACACTTGACACAAAAGTATAAAATACTTTGGAAAATCCAAAACTGCACGCCTCGTAATCTTCATTTTTCACAATAAAAATTGATTATTTGATAATTAACTAATAATGTATTGCTCTTACTAAATAGTTTTCAATAAATCACATAGATAGCACTAATTTCAAAAAGTACTAATGTGAGTTTCATGTCTTATACACCATCTAGCACTAAATTTAAGAAGTACTTCTATATTGGTCTACCTCTCAATTCCGGGCCGCGCGCACGCCAAGACCACGCAAAAAAAGGGCCCTCACGCCGCTAAAAATATTCCCGCTTAAAATTTTGCTAGAGATCAATATCTTTTTAAATTTTATTAGTCTATATTCTGAAAAGCGGGAGTAGGACCCACTTCAACACTTCGCTTATGAGGCGTGCAATAATATACTCGTAAAATATTATTACATTAATCTCCAGACCATAACTTGGACCACGGCGACCAATGCGATGTACGCAGGGCATATGTTAGTGCACAAGAGTGTGCGCACAAATAAATCTCTATCTTCTCAACCTCATAATCCGATGGAAGAGCATTCCGACGCTACCGAACGACCACCTTTCTAACTCCCGACTGCCATTAAAAAATAAACTATTTGTTCACTCGACACGGGGATCGAACCCTAAACCTCATAATCCGCAGTCGTGTACACTACCGCTCGACTGCCGAGATAGTTATCCCACCGAATGTGCCGCCTTCAAGGAACTGAATATATGATGTGGTACAAAGGTGCTGAGATCAAACAGGGAAATCAACAACAATGGGTCAACGTGACCATAATACTTCCTTTTCCCACCGCCTTCATAATGTATTTATATAAATACTGCTCATATATAAGATTAATAGTTAGTTCAATAGTATCTATCAGCCTGTTTCTTTCACTGAGAGGCCTGACCCCCGTGTACACCTAACAGAGGTTTGGGTGGAAATTATGATTATTGATGTATATGACAAATTAAGTCTCGTCCGACACCCAGACTGCAACACAAACAGCGAATTTGTTCATCACTTATCGCTAATCATGGTCGGCGGCGCTGACCTGTCCGGTGAAGAGCGTCACGTCGTGCAGGTGCGTGCCGGCCACGCTGAAGGCGAGCCCGGCGGCGACTTCCTCGTCGGCGTCGACGTCATCGTCGGCGCCCGGCGCGGCACCGGCGCCGAGCGAGTGCAAGCCGCGCGCCCACACGCGCACGCCGAGCACGTCGAGCTCGTCCGCCGAGTCATCGAGCTCGTCCGCCGAGTCATCTCGCTCGGCGTACAGCGACACCACGCCGCGGCGCAGCACGCCGCCCAGCGCCACCTGCGCTGAGTCCAGCCGCGCGTGCCAGCCGCCACCCGCCCAGCCTGTCGCACGCTCCAGCACCGCCGACGTGCCTGCGACAGAGAGGCCGTTCTGTTTGGTAATCTGTCCGGTTGTTATGCAGAAGATCCGGGTACGCCATCCGGGGTTCTCGAACTTTCTATGCTGCACTCCTTCATATCTTCATATTTACGCAATTTATTATTTTGAATAATGCATTCATTATACTTAAATATTGTAATAATAATTGAATTTATTAATTTTATTTTATCTAAATCATAGATATGGTATATACGTATAGATCACCAAAGCGTGTGAGCGAGAAGAAAATCTTATACAGTAATATCGCAAGATGGAAGAGGAAAGCGAATCTAATGTCATTGTAAGCTGTTTGAATGATAGGCGCCAAGCTTGAAATTAGCTTCGCGGTTTTTTGATTTATTTGTGTTATAAATCTTGTTTATTATATGATCATAACCGTTAAATACAATTGTTCCGTGAGGGCCTGTGATGTAAATCATATAAACAATCCTGATAATTGCACGTTTCACAGTTAAGTTCTCAGGATGCAGTGGCGTAACTACAGGGTGGCAGGGCTGGCAAAATGCCACGGACCCCGACCTGACTGGGCCCCCAACCCGAGATGCAAACTTAGAATTAATTTTAATACCAAACGCTTATGGAGCCTCCTTCCAGCCAGTCAACCTAAAGAAATCTTGGTGATGTTGGTCAGCCGTCACAATAAATAGGTCTAAAGGTGGAGACATTCATACACAAACACAAGATATGTTAAGCCGATGGAGCGAATATTTTGATTCTTCTTTTGATATCGGTGTCACATGTCGTCTAATAGATCAGCACTCGGTAACGGCATCGGTGGTACCTTTTTTTTTGTTAAGGCGGGGAAAAATGTACTTTATGGTACACCGCGTCGGTCAGGGCAACGAACAAGATAGTGTGGGCTCTCACCCACTAAATAAACCCGCCGTGTGCCTTCTCTCTGCTTGTATGGGTGGCCCTGTCCTCTCCTCCAGCACAGGCTGGAGCTCCAGCTGACCATGGCATCTCGGCGGGCGTAGCCCTACCACCTGGCCACCTCGCTGGGTAGGGTACGACCGCCCCTCGCTCTCTTTTGCGGCGCCCGCCAATATACCTCGGCGAGAACCTCTGCCTCCAAGTCCCACGGGGGGTTCCGTCCAACGCGCAGGCAGCCTCGGTTGACAGCGTGCGGTATCCGCGTATGACCCTGGACGCGACGACTCTCTGTGGTCTCCACAGAAGAGTCCTGTTCAGGGCATCCAGAGACCCCGCCCACACAGGTGGGCCGTACAACGCCATCGACTGAACCACCGCCGCGTAAAGCCGTCGGCACGCATTGTTGGGTCCGCCAATATTTGGTATGAGCCGTGAAAGGGCGCGACGACGAGCCTCGGGGACAGTTGGCGCAAGTACTCACGAAAGCGCTACCGCCCGTCCAGCACCAGGCTTGATCTGGGAGGACCCCAATTTGGACCCCGTCCACTGACACACACCGGCGTCGGGACTCATGGAAAAGTAGGGCCTCCGACTTATCCAGGGTTATATTATGGTGATAAGTCCCAGCGCCCCGATCCTCCTGATCACCTCCGAGGTCCCTAAGATGGCCGGGAACGTCGCTTCCTCGAAGTGTCTGTCCTGGGCCGCGACCAGCGTGTCATCCGCATAGAATATGACTGCCAGCCCAGGGGGGAGCCGACAGCTGAAAAATTTTACCTATATGATGAAAAATGTACCTATATGGATTTGGAGAAAGTATCACGATGGTACTATAGGAACTTTGGGGCATTTTGCCAGAGTATAGTATTAACGATAGACTGCTGCCAGCGGTGCAGTCCAATGACATGGACTGCAAAACCTGTGTACCCACCCATGATGGAATGTCGCCCAGATTTAATGTAAATATCGGCGTTCAATAGGAGTGCGTTTTACCAGCTAGACTATTTATCATAATTATATCTGTTGTTAATATTAATTATTTCATTTTAATTATATCATACATATGCTTTTTAAAAAATAAAATGTATTAGATATTTAACTAAAATGCATACAATATTAGTAGGTAATACTGTTGGGTAAAAAAATTATTTATTAAAATTAAATTAAAAAGTGACGATATCTACGGGGAGGGCCCCGTCCAATGAATTTGCCACGGGCCCCAGATGGTATAGTTACGCCACTGTCAGGATATCATCACTACTTAAATGCTTTCGTTTTTGGCCATAATTACTGATATTTTCTGTTTCAGTTACGGATTAATTTCAATCCCATTGTTACTGTTTATATTTTACATAGAAATATGTCACATTATTACATAATTACAAGATTTTAGTAGAGTTTTTTGAAGTGAAACTTCTTTATATAGGGAGAAATTTTTAATGTAACGTTTTTCTGTTACGCGCCATCTTTATTTCTAAGTCACATTTTTCCGTTACGCGTCATATTTATTTTATATGATTTTTTTTACACATTTAAAAAAAAACATATAACACAACTACACAAGTTACAAGACTAAATGACAATGTAATATTATGGTGACATAAAGCTAATCTGATGATAGGGCTAGAAGGTGGCCATAGGAACTCTATAATGAAACGGCGCAACCTCATCGAGTTTGCACTCGTTTGATTTGTCTTGACGAGTACTTTATATCTAGATGGTATCCAGAGTCTGATGATGGAACTAGAAAGTGGCCATAGGAACTCCAATATAAAATGACATAACTCCATGGAGTTTGGGCTCGTATGATTCGTCTTGACGAGTACTTGGTATCTAGATGGTATGCGGGACTAATGATGGAGTTGGAAGATGGCCACCGTAACTGTAATGAAACGACGCTACCCCATCGAGTTTAGACTCGTTTGATTAATCTTGACGAGTACTTTGTCTTTAGATGCTATCTAGGTTCTGATGATGGAGCTGGGAGGTAGCCAAAGGAATTCCGACGAGTACTTTGTATCTAGTTGGTATCTAGGGTCTGATGATGGAGCTGGAAGATGGCCACAGTAACTCTGTAATGAAACGACGCAACCCCATCAAGTTGGGACTCGTTTTATTCTTCTTGACAAGTACTTTGTCTCTAGATAGTATCCAGGGTCCGATAATGGAGCTGGAAGGTGGCAATAGGCGCTCTGCTATAAAACGCCGTAATAATTCTATTATAATTAATGAAATGCTATAATAATATTAGTAGCAATAAGGTGAAATAATTGTATCATTTGTATCCATGTCTATGATAATAAAAGCCTTTTGCTTAAACTTTATCTAATTCAGCTTTATTTAACCAATTTCTGTAAAGTTGTAAATAGTAGATCATTTTTCGAAAAATGATGTCATAAAGAAGTTTTACTTCTTACGTGTGTACACTAATACACACACATAACATATACACTAGGGATTGACAAGGTGTATTGTCGATATTTATCCTAAATGTTTGGAACGTTTTCTCCTATAGCAGATATTGTTATTATTATAACAGTCAGGAGCAGGATCCTGCTCCTGACTGTTATTTTCGATTTCACATTTTTCACTTTGTGTTTAATGTATAGTGCTAAGCATGTCAAATGCTAAAAATATATATAAAAATATCTAGATATTGTCAGTCAAGTCGATTTAGTTAAATAGATAATTTAATAATTATAAGTAGGTTTATTGTTTTTACTTGTAAAGAGATATTTTCTTACAATATAGTTTTCAATTTGAATTTGAATTCATTTTAAACACAAAGTGAATTCATTTCTTCGCAACAGAAGTGAAAAGCTGAGTGTATAATTCCGTTATAAAATGCATAATATCGTTGACTGACGCAGCTGGTGAAATAAATAAAAACTAATTAGTTAGTTTTAATTTATTAGGTCTGTTTTGTTTTATTAGTTGAAGATGATTATTTGAATGAGCGAGTTCATTGAAGAAACTATTTGTTTTAACATTTCGATAGTCACTTTTAAGTCTTAAAACTTACATCACTATCCAACGCACACATTGACAAATCAAAATTGGTTACGCGTTATCGAGCTGCCAGGTGATCTCATAGAGTAACGCTGCCCGGAGGGGAGTAAGCATACGCAGGCGTTCCCCTCTGTCAAAGTATAAGTCCACGCAGACCTATACGCACAATAAAACTAGTTGCAGCCGCACTGCCCACTCGACTAAATTTAGTTGTACGGTCGAGTCGACGTGTTACAAAAATATTAAAAATGCTCAATTGTTCAGTTTTTTGCTGCAAAAAGACCTCTTCCACGCCAAATTTACAAACTGATGGCGTTAGCTTTCATATGTAAGTAATTTTTAATCACCTTAAATTTTGTAATAACAAAGTTACCTAGATGGGAATCTAGGTCAAGTTCAAGGAACTGTCATTTGTTCAGACCATTTCAAGATAATATCATATTAACAATTTTGTTTGCTAATTTGTAAATAAACTCCTATTTGTATTATAATGGATATACATTTGTATAACTTTTCAAACCTTTATCCCGACTCTAACAGAGTTCTCGATTTTATCGATAATGCCTATCGACTGTTGTTACAGCCATGGTTAAAGCAACTTGTCTATGTAGTTGTGTCACTCATTTTATAGTGTTGTGATACATAATTTATCTATGTGTGTGTGAAATTGCTAGTGTATTGATTTAAATGTTATGTGTGCGTTTCGTAGTGATAGACTGATTGTTTTTGTGTGAAAGTGTGCGTGACGCAATTTCCCCGCGCAAAAAATGACAGAAAATTTTGTATCGGAGTAAAACGTTATGGCTACTCCCCTTCGGTTCGTCGGGGGTCCGCGTTGCTCTATGGGTGATCTATACGTTACTATATCTACAATCTAAATACTGGGCTGTAATGTCATAAGAAGCAGTCAAGGACACATAAATGACAGGGGGAAATGGTATTTGACGTTTAACACTAATAAAATAGTTTTACAATTACAAGTTAAATTGTGCTAATAATAAGAGATAAGTATATGTCGCTATGATAGGAATGATAGATTCACGTTCCACCATTTTGTGATTTTGTTGTACCTATTGTGTGGTGGCGTTCGCGTAAAGGTTACACGCACTAACTTAATTTTGATTAAGTCATCAGTATGAAGATCCTACTACGTAGTATAAGACTTCATAATGCGAAATTATATTTACATTCAGTCAAGAAAGTATTGGGAATGGATGATTTGTTTATGGTTCCAAATTAAAATTTTTGTTTTTTTTGTTGTTGTTAGATTGGCACAACTGTGTCCATTTTGGCGCGGAGTTTGAGTTGCATCTTTTATTTATATTAAATACAGTGCTGTTTTTAGTTATATCATATCTAGTGTGTATTGCGAATTTCGTAATGGACAAAAACATCGAACAAAAAATTTTGTCTTAAATTTTGCGATCCAATGGAATTCCGTGTTCGGAGTCACTGAAAATGTTACAGAAGGCTTACAGTGAATCAACTTTATCAAAAACACGTGAATGACTTATGAGTGGTACAAAGCGTTTAAAAGCGGTCGAGATGTGATGGAAGATTTGCCTCGCTCTGGTAGGCCATCAACGTCTGCAACTGAAGTTAACATTGCAAAAGTGAAGGAAATAGTGACTGAAAATCCAACTGAACCGAAACCGAAAAAAACACGCCAAGGTCGATCAAAATGTGATAAAATAAATTTGGATGAATAACAAAGATTTTGTGTATTATTGATCTTTTCCCTTACTTTCTTGACAGAGTAGTATTTTATGATTAATCCTTTTCGGAATATGTACCATATTCAAAGTTTTATTTCAACCGCGCGTGAAGGTGCACGCACTTATTTAATTATTTTTAACTTGCCGCTAAGAAAATTGAAAATTTTCAAAAGTTGGCAAGTTATTGGTTTTACCCCGTTTTTCGAAAATCGAGTTTTCAACGGATGTTGACGTTTTGAGGTCCTTGGAAGCTTCCTCGAATGTTTCCGCAATGATGTCTGTATGTGTGTGTGTATGTGTGTGTGTGTGTGTGTGTGTGTGTGTGTGTGCGCGCGCGCGCGCGTGTGTGTGTGTGTGTGTGTGTGCGCGCGCGTGTGTGTGGCCTTATGTAAACCTCTCATAACTTTTGAACGGCTTGACCGATTTCATCACGGTTGGCGTCATTCGACAGGAATTGACCAAACTTAGATTTTGAATACAATTAGGACCGATTCGAAGTGGTAGATCTGGAGAAATCTCAATTGGAATAAGTTTTAAACCGATCTCTCTCTTTTTTTACCGATCTATTCCAAAAACTAATCAACTCTTAACATCAAAAAAACACGTCGATCACCGCCAGTGCGGTCAAAATCGGTTATTTCGTTCGTGAGATAACGTTGTCAAAAAATTTAAAAAAAAAGTTTTTTTCAGAATTTCTATGAAATTTTCAGTCTGACCAGTTCGAGCTTTAAGATTCTCCAAAGAGCTCAAAAAGCTGCGTTGAATGCCGTAAACTACGAGAAAATCGGTGCATTCATTAAAAAGTTATTTCAATTTAGATATTCAATGCTGTTTTAATATTTTTTTATTAAACATTCGAGCTCAACTACCGCGGGTTAATTTATCTCTTTAAGCTCGAAGAGCTCATAAACGTAATAAGTGCAATTTTGAGCGCTTAAGTATCAAATTAGCGGGAAGTTGCAGGGATGGCCTTTAGGGTCAACCGTTTTCCAGATTTTTTTATATTCACTATCCGTATTCCTGCTCTTTGAAAATTATCATCTAGACGAAAAATGGAAGTGCAGAATGGAAGTGGTTGTGATTGTGTCTGCCGAATTTGGACACGTTTGATTCGTCTTGATGAGTACTTTGTCTCTAAATGGTATCCAGGGTTTGACGATGGAGTTGGAAGGTGGCCACGGTAACTCTGTAATGAAACGACGCAACCCTATCGCGTGTATACTCATTTGATTCGTCTTGAGGAGTAGTTTGTCAAGTTATGATCATTTTATTTCTACAAAAAATTTCCGATGTTTTCACATTTTTGTAATAAACGCCCCGTCACTATCCATCGACGAATTAAAACCGTTATCGGCTCCTCGATCGACATCATGCTTCCTCGTTACATACTTCTGTCGGCGAATCAGCCGGCCCGCAACCCTCAGCATTAGGCGTTTCACATCAAAAAGAGGATTCACGACTAGTAGGTAGTTTGGCGAACGTGGACGTACCGGCGGGCGCCTGCGCGTCCCAGGCGGTGAGGCGCGGCGGCAGCAGGCGGCGCAGGCGGCGCAGCTCGGGGCGGCGCGGCGCCAGCGCGGCCAGGCGCTGCCACAGCACGCGCCGCAGCTCGCGCGCCGCGCCGCCGCCGCCCGCCTGCAGCTCCAGCGCCAGGCGCGCCAGCGGCGCCAGCGGGGCGGGCCCGGCGGCGCGGCGCCGCACGGCCAGGTCCAGCGCGGCGGCGCGCAGCTCCAGCGGCGCGCGCGGCCGCAGCGCCAGCGCGTCCAGGCGGTCCAGGCGCGCGAACGTGAGCGCGGCGGGCGGCAGCGCGCCCAGCGCGTCCAGCGCGTGCAGCGCCGCCCCCCCCCCCGCGCTCGGCGTGCTGCAGCAGCGGCTCGGCGCAGTCGGCGCGCCGCGTGTTGCCGAGCGCCAGCAGGCGCGCCGCGCGGCACGGCTCGTCCTGCCGCGCACGTGTACTGTGAGCTATGACGCGGGCGGGGCGACGACGGTTCGGTAGACCATCGAGACGTCCCGGAGGGCATTGTAAATATAAACCGTGGACACGCGCCGTGACCTCATTATTGTTTAGGATTACATAGCTGCGGCACTATGCCGCTCCTGTGACACACGACGTTTTAAACAAAAGTATACGAAACAATCGTGAAGTGTCTTTGCAAAAGAGCTTATTTCCCATTTCGAAAGAAATAAGTTCTTCTTTAGTGTGATTCGAACTCCACTCGCTATTTTAGATCTATATTTTTTAGCAACTAACATGATCCGCTAATTTTTAAAGTATAATTTATTTGTGAATAAGGAAAAAGAGATTTCTAGTAGGAACGGGAATCAAACCCCTTGGATGCATGTAAATGCTTGCCGATAGATGGCGTTAGTCGTAAAGACAAATGTGATGAGGAAATTGGGATGATCGAAAGATCGGTACGATAGCTCAGTGACTTAGAGTGCATCCCCAGATTGGAAAAGACGCAGATCCGATTCGCGCTCCTACTAGAAATCTCTTTTTCCTTATTCACAAATTCCACTCGCTATTTTCGCAATCCACGTTTCATCGTGTTACGCCATCACGTCAATCGCTCGTATGTCCCTATACAATGATATCTATTATATATAATTTCACTGTCACGATGTTTGCCCGGGATGAACTCTGAAACTACTGAACCGATTTTAACTTTTCTTTTTTTTAAATGTGTGTTTTGTTCCAACTTAAAACATAGGATACTTTATATCTCAATTTATAATTGCAATAATTATTCATGAATATGGCGGTACAAGGTTCGCTGGGTCAGCTAGTATTATATAAAAATTTGTACATACAAGTATATCTCCTAGTTGTCGCCAGTTACTTCATCTACATAAACCTCCAAATGCTAAATATCATCCAAATCTGTAATTTTTGCTGAATAGTGATATAAAAAAAATGAATCGTCCACGCAGAAAAAAAGGCGGGAAAATCTAGACCTTCTTTTTTATATATAATATCATTGACCTACACAAATGAAAATATCCAAAAATTTCTTTCTTTAATTTAATGTTGCTAAAAGAAATAATCGATCAATATATTTTTAGAATTAATTTATATTTTTATATATGTATATAAAATTATTACACGCTTTTTGCATGTTCTTAGCGTCAACTGTTTGTTTCTTTGTATGTTTGTAACCGACTCCTTTGGACGCAATTATGACCCACTTTAAACGGTCAGATTTTATTCAAACTTTGTAGATTTATCGAGGACCGATGACAATACACTAATTTGATATTTTTTATTAGTTTCACTTGTATGTTTGTTTGTTTGTAATTTATATTTTTATATATGTATATAAATTTATTACACGCTTTTTACACGTTTTCTATTAGCGTCACCTGTTTGTTTGTTTGTATGTTTGTAATCGACTCCTTTGGGCGCGATTTTGACCTATTTTAAACGGCCAAATTTCGTTCAAACTTTGTAGATTTATCGAGGACCGATGACAATACACTAATTTGATAAAATTATCCGGTATTTATCGGTTTTTAGGGTTCCGTAGTTGTCGAATGTGTAAGTTTCTGAATTGCGATATTAAGATGTGCGCCTGCGGCACATAATTATATACTCCTGAGTGTTTGCGAATTAAGAATCTTTTTGCTTCTATTTTAGTTTTTAGTATGGTTATTTATCTATGTTCTATTTTTTTTTTGTATTTATTTATTTGGAAAACAAACAGCTATAAATAAATTGTTACAATAGAGAAAGCACGCTTTACGCAAAGTTCTCTCTATTGTTACAATAGAGAGAACTTTGCGTAATTTCGTCCCGAGTAAATAATAGATAACCGTAAGATATTAGTTTTTCCTCGTAAAGGTAATGGAACAACATTTATCAACATTCAAGGCTAAACTATTGTTGATACAGTATCGACTTAAACGATCATTCTGCAAATCTTGACAGTCTTTTTCTGTTTTAATAACATTAAATATTTTTGTATCGTCAGCATATATACTTACTTGATCATGACCACGTAACCGATTCGTATGATTATACGGTCAATTGGAACAAATGAAAACAAACCTAGGTACTTACCTCTTTGTTTAATCTTTAGTGATATTTATTGTTAGTTTATTTAAAGTTGGCTTGACGAACTCTCAGGTAGTGTTGTTCGTATGTTCGTTAGGTAGGTATAACCAAGTACTTACCTGCACCTTACTTTACTCAGCCTAATGATAAATTCTTAGTCTAGGTAGGTAACTACTTTCTGGCCCTAGTCCTCGGCCATCTGGTGCCCCGCCTCAGGAGACTGTTCGACGCGAGCGTCCTCGAGTCCGGGCGGTTTCCTGACTGCTGGAAGGAGGGGAAGATTGTGCTCCTGCCGAAACCGGGACGGCCCCCGGATTCGGCCGCGGCCTTTAGGCCCATCGTGCTGCTGGATGATGCGGGTAAGCTATTCGAGAGGGTTATTGCCGCCCGTATCGTCCGGCACCTCGTGGAGGTGGGCCCCGACCTGTCGGACGCTCAGTTCGGTTTTCGTTCGGGGCGTTCGACGGTCGACGCCATCCTGCGTTTGAGGGCCGTGGCCATGGAGGCCGTCGCTCAACGAGGGGTGCTGTTGGCCGTGTCGTTGGACATCGCCAACGCATTTAACTGTCTGCCATTCGGCTGCATCAGGGAGGTACTCCGATTCCACGGGGTGCCTGCCTACCTGAGGCTGCGGCGGACTACCTCCAAGGCCGCAGGGAGGCCCATGTCGTGCGGTGTCCCACAGGGATCTGTCCTGGGGCCGCTCCTGTGGGACATCGGGTACGACTGGGTCTTACGTGGACGGCTTCCCCCCGGGCTGGGCGTAATTTGTTACGTCGACGATACCCTCGTCACGGCCCGGGGAGGGAACTTCGACGAGGCGGCGCGACTGGCCACCTCGGGTACCGCGGAGGTGGTCAGACGTATCGAGGCGCTGGGGCTTAGGGTGGCCCTCAACAAGTCAGAGGCCCTACTATTTCATGGGCCCCGACGCGGGCCACCCGCCAGCGCCTCGATTACGGTAAATGGTGTGGGGGTAGGATTCCAGGCCCACATAAAATATTTGGGCCTAGTCGTTGACGGGCGGTGGCACTTCGACGAGCACTTCCGCCAGCTTGCGCTGAGACTGGTTGGCACAGCGTCCGCCCTCGGGCGTCTGTCTGTGACAAACCTGGGCGGAGCCAGCATCGCGTGCCGACGGCTGTATGCAGGGGTGGTCCGGTCGATGGCACTTTACGGTGCACCCGTGTGAGCGGAGTCTCTGACCGCCCGTAATAGGGCTCTTCTGTGGAGACCGCAGAGAGTCGTGGCGGTTTGAGCAATCAGCAGCTACCGCACGGTGTCGTGTGAGGCCGTGTGCGCATTGGCCGGAACCCCTCCGTGGGACCTGGAGGCGGAGGTGCTCGCCGAAGTTTATCAGCACGCGCTGCTGAGTCATTCGCCTCCCGCCTAGCCAAATAAGCGCATGGCGGAGAGACGCCCGCTGCGCCACCATCGCCCGCTGGAGGGTTCGGCTGGAGACGCCTCGGGCCGGTCTTCGGACCATAGGGACGATCCAGCTGATTCTAGAGGAATGGGTGGCTCGGCGGCATGGGGTCCTCACCTTCCGGCTGGTGCAGGTGCTGTCGGGGCTAGGATGCTTCGGCAAGTACCTGTACACAGTTGCTAGGAGGGAGAAGACTCCCTGCTGCCACCACTGCGACTGCAGCGAAGACTCGGCGCAGCACACGCTGGAGTCGTGCCCGGCCTGGGCTGAGCAGCGCCGGGATCTCGCTGCAGTCATTGGAGAGGACCTGTCGCTGCCGGCAGTCATCCGATCGATGGTCGGCGGCGATAGGTACTGGACCGCAGTCGCCATCTTCCGCGAGAATGTCATCTTGCGGAAGGAGGTGGCGGAGAGGGCCAGCGAGGCTATTCTCTCCTCTGGCCAGCCGCCGGCGCGCGGGGCAGCGTGGGCGCGAATATTTGCGCCTAATGCCGCCCTAGCCGAGGCTGCGGGCGGTTGGACCGGGGATTGTCCTCCGCCCGCGTAGAGCCAACCGCGAAGGTGCGACGCCCTAGGTGCGTGGGGACGTCACTCAGAGAGGAAGCCCAGCGAGGCTAGCCGCCGCGCGGACCACTGAAGTGAATATACGCGGTACCAGTGGTCCGCCGAGTATGGGCGGGTGAGGGTGCACGGTGGGTTTTTAGTGGATGAGAGTCCCACAACACTACCCTGCTGTCTCCCCGGGCAGCGGGGCGTGCGGTAGGCAAAAAAAAATGGTAGGTAACTACTTAAGCAATTATAATTTATTTTAAACACGGTCTAATTCGATAATCAAATTTTATTTGTGAACAACACGATAATCTAAAATACAATAATAGTAGGACGCTAGGTCTAAAATACAACACACATAGTGTGCGATTTGATTGAAATGAAAATAAGTTCTGAAGTAAGTCCTCAAATGAGCAATAGGTTGCACCAGACTTGTGACGAGACATTTTTGTCGTTCACTATTAAAATTTATTTATAATACATGAGCTCTGCGCGCGAGCGGTGCCATGACAACCGACAGGCAGCGCACCACTTATCGTAGTAGGTACGGCCGAGCAAACGAGGCCTGCCCTGGGGTACGCCAGACGTGATCGGTATGAAAGTGGCAGTATAGCCTTTGACAGCAACCGCTTGAGTACGCTCACATAGATAAGATGTGAGCCATCTCATGAGGTCACCGTGTATACCGATTGCTTCTAGTTTACTAATTAAGATATCATGAGATATTTTATCAAACGCCTTTGAGTAATCGGTATACACGGCATCAACCTGGAACCCATTGTCCATTGCCTCTAAAGTGACGTCAAGAAGTTGGCAAAGATTGGTCTCCGTAGAACGTTTGTTTATGAACCCATGTTGAAAGGGTGTCAATAACGGCCGTATTGCAGGGAACTACGTGTCGTATATAATCTTTTCGAAGAGTTTAGGATGACAGATAATTTAGAGATACCACTATAATTACGAATGTTATGTTTATCTCCATTTTTATGAATGGGAACAATTATGGAACGTTTCCAGGTCTTTGGCATCACACCAGAACTCAGGGATCTATGAAACAAAAGTGTTAGAGGACTAGATAATTGCTTGCTACATATATTAAGAAATAAGGGATGTAGACCATCAGGGCCACTGCCTTTGGTCGTATCAAGAGCTGATAAATACTTTTCAACAATCTCGGTATTTATATCTACGTGCCCAATAAGAGCATGTGAAGATCCATCGATATCTATGTTTGAGATAGTGTTAGAGTGTTTTAAAAACTTATTGAAGAGATCCGCACTTTGTTGCCCATCGTATACGTTTTCATTATCCAGATATAAACTATCAGGCATTCTATTAACGTTATATTTAGAGTGTAAAAACGACCAAAAAGAGTTTAAATAAATATTACTTTCTGTACGTTTAATATATAACCTGTAACATGACACCTCCAAGACTTTGAATTCATGCCGTAGATCTGAAAACAAAATGTAGTCAGGCAGTCCGCCTGCTGTACAATTTCCATTTTTTATGTATTTTAATTTTTTATTTAGAAGTTTTATTAACTGACGTGAGTACCAACTTGGGTACCTCGTAGTATTAATGACAAGTTTAGAGTGAATAAACTTATCTATTGTTAAATTAACTATCGAGTAAAATTCAGCGACAGCATCGTCCATACTTCTGTCACCAAGATGCTCGCTACAGTTGATGGTCGCTAACTCTAAGTTAATAACGTCATAATCTGCAGCATGAAATCGTTTCACTTGGCGAGGGCAGGGTCGTAGACTGGGTTGCACATATTGCACATTGACGGCTACATTCAGGGCAGGATGGTGACTATGTATGACTATGGTGGTGAGTTACTATACATTGAGAGCTAGATATAACTAAGTCCAAATATCTATTATTCATATTACTAATGCAGTTAAACTGCATCCAACCTGTAAAACATAAAAATGCCGAAAGCTGGGATGTTAATTGGACGACAGCAGGGTTTAATATAGTGTAGTTCAAATCATGAAGATGTGATTGCCATTCCGCACTCCTTATATTAAAATCACCCACCACCAAAAATTCGTCAGCTGGATTTTCAAAGTTTATGTCTGATAGGTACTCGAAAAATTGTTGTTGAGACAATAATTGATGTGCATTCTGAGGAAAATAACAAGAAAATATACGAAGATTTTTAAGTGTTGGGCCGCGGCATAGTGATATGTTAATTTGAGTAATTTGGGCATCTGGAAATACAGGCAACGGAAGGATGTTTAACATGTTAATAGTAAGAGTGCGGTGAACAGCAACTAAGGCACCTCCTCCCAATGTCACTCTCAAACGTTCATAATCACGATCAGTCCGATACACGTTATATCGCGAATCAAATATTTCTGCGTCATTAATTCCTGGAAGCAACCAAGTTTCACTTAAACATACGATATCATAATCATTTTTAAAAGATTTTTAAGAAATTCCTTTGTTTTTGTACGTAATCCACGAACGTTTTGATAAAATACACTAATTAACACTGTTTCAATTTGGGTCTAATTTTACATTTGAATATTACGTACGTTAAAACCATAATACTCGTACTATAATAATATTGTTTCTAATTAAAAACTAATTTAATACATTCGGGATTATACGAAAACACAAACACGTAGATGCTGAATTCACACGTTTATAGTAAACAGTCATTAAATAAATACAATCAATTAAGGTGATAACTTCATACATATTTAAACCCAATGCATTATAGTACAAAATATTAACCAGTGACAATAATGTTATGTACGCTAGTTTAATGCACTGAATAAGTATTCTAATCAATATAATACCACGTAAACAAGCAATAATGCAGATGTAATCGAATAAGACGTAGTTTGCGCATAAATAATCTTTCCCGTACCCGTCCATGTTATGTAAGTCGGCAATGCATAACATGTATGGAAGCAAAAGACCATTACGCGTTTCATCATAGTAATAGTGCAAAGACAAAAGACTGATCAAGTAATCATGTAGGTATCCTAAACATTTTTTGGTGTGAAATTTGAATGCAGTGCCAATACAGGTGTAATTTACATATTATAAAAACTGATATGTATTTATGTAAATCGTATCTCAATTCAGTTATGAAGATAAAATAACCATTGACTGGCCAATTATTGTCTAAGACTAACCAATGCGTTTTAATAGGATATAATATTATTATGAGAGGATTCACCATGCCACTACCATGACAGTACCTCAAAATTGTGGAATCATAGCAATCACATGGCGAATTAGTGGTAAGGTATACATTGCTTACATAACTAATTGTTTTATGAATAGAAAACTTAATACATAATATACCTAGTATTATAAAGATATTACCAAAAGAATTTTTTTTAGAGACTCCTCTGAGGTTGTATGTATAATTTTCGATTTATCATTTTGGCGAACCATGATTGTACAGTTACGTACCCATCAATAAGTGTAATTTTTTTCTTTAGCTTTGAGTTTGGCCTTTTGGAGCAACATTTTATTGTAGCTTGAGAGATGCTCGTTAATATAAATACGAGTCTGGTTACCCGGAAAACCTAAATCAGTGGCTTTTAAATCCTTCAGGCGGCGCAAACACGACAGAAAATCGTCTTTCTTATACCTTGATAATAGTTTTATGATAATTGGTTTAGGGTATCGACATCATTTTTAACTGTAACACGAGTAATGAAATCAATATCTTCTGCTGGATCCAACCTATATCCACTCCTCTCTGCTAAATTAGTTATAACTTTGAAAAGATCCCCATCCTTCCTCTGTGGAATGCTATTTATTTGTATATTTGAGCGCCGTACCCATTGCTCGTTTCTTGTATTAAATTCCATAATACTCGACATTTTTGCCTTAAGATCATCCAACTCAGACTGACGATCACTTAATTGAGACAGCTTCAACTCGACATCTGATACACGATTGTCCAGGTGTTCAATTTTTGTAAATAGTGTATTTTTTAGATCGGAAATATCCGTCTTCATTGCACTTAAGTCATTTTTTATTGTATTTATAGGCGACATTTGAGTTTGCAATTCGGAAATTTGCGTCGATACAGTTTGAAGTAAGGATTTTGCAATAGCTCCGAAGGTTGGCAATCCCTGCCTTGGGACGATAATGTGAGGGTAGGTGTTGATGTCTCACAGTATGGAGGATCACTGATGATATCGTTGAATTCTGATTCGGAACCGCTAGAGTCCACCTCCGGGTTGGCTGTACCTTTTACTGGAGTATCATCATGCCTTACAGCTTTCAGAGAGCGCGATTCAGAAAAATGGGACAACGCCGGTGCACATCTTAATATCGCGATTCAGAAACATGGGACAACGCCGGTGCACATCTTAATATCGCGATTCAGAAACTTACACATTCAACAACTACGGAACCCTAAAAACCGATAAATGCCGAATAATTTTATCAAATTAGTGTATTGTCATCGGTCCTCGATAAATCTACAAAGTTTGACCGAAACCTGGCCGTAGTGGGCCAAAATCGCGCCCAAAGGAGTCGGTTACAAACATAAAATCATTATTTATTGTAATATTATTTACTACTTTTTAGTTCAACTAGCTATTTAAAGTGTGTTATTTTAGTTTTTTAAACTATATTATACAACCGTTTTCACTTTGTGTTTAATGTATAGTGCTAAGCATGCCAAATGCTAAAAATATATATAAACATATCTAAATATTTATAGGGTTTGCGTCATTATTAGATAAAAATTTTAATTGTAAAATTAAGTTTACCTGGTCGGTATAATGTATGAAAATACTTCTGACAGATAGCGCAGGCGTCACCTAAAGACGTTAAGTATGAATGTGTTATCGAAATTATCAGTCAGGAGCAATTGTCACGATGGCTGAATTGGCAAAGCATCTGGACGGTATCCAGGAGATGCAGGTTCGAATCCTGCTCGTAACTGTTATTTTCGATTTCACATTTTTCACTTTGTATACTATATTTTGTTGTGTTTCTCTAGGTTAAGAATGTTTCTTTGGTGTCAATAAAATAATTTGTTTGTTTGTTTGTGTTTGTCTCTTTCACTATTCTCAAGTAATTTTCTTCCGTACGTTCGTTATGACGTCTCTATATTTTCAGTGAAGAATGCGGTCGCCCGTGCTCGTACCTGACAGCGCGCGAGCGAGCGTGCGAGCGCGTGCCGCACGTGCGACGCGAGCGGGTCGTCGGCCGCGGCGTGACGGGTGGCAGCGCCGGCGGCCAGCAGCGCCGCACGCGCCACGAGCGGCTCACGCGCCTCCTCGCCCAGCCGCAGCGCCTCGCGCACCACGGCCTCCTGCGGCACACAGGCGCGTTACTGTATGCGGACACGAGAGCACGCGCGGACGTGCGCTACTCACGTGCACGTGCGGCGCGAGCGCGAGCGCGGCCAGGTAGGCGGCGGCGGGCGCGTGCAGCGGGTCGGGCGCGTCCAGGTGCACCAGCGCGTGCACGGCGTCGTGTGCCGCCAGGGTGCCCGTCAGCCCCAGCACGGCGCACAGCGTCTCTCTGCGGTCGAAATGTCACAACGACAAATCATTATTAAAACTTAGTTAACAGTAAACTAAAATGGTATCTCCCATAGAGTACACCTACTCATGAAATGGAATGGAACAACAGGAATAATTCTCGAGTCCGTTACCGGACAGATACAAGGCAAGTGCGACACAGTAGGGGACAGTATAAGGCAAGCACGAGCCGACTCACAGGTGCGCCAGCGCGTCGGGGCGCGCCAGCAGCGCGTGCAGGCGCTCGCGCGGCGCGTCGCGCAGCTCGTCCAGCAGCTGCAGCACGAGCGCGGCGGCGCCACCAGCCCCCTCCTCCCACGTGTCCTCGCCCGCGCCCTCCAGCGCCGCGTCCAGGGCCGCCACCGAGTGCACGACGTCCTGTGCGCACACCCGCACGTTGTAGCGACTTTACTCACGCACATATTTTCAACCAGATAGACATATCGCGCATTTGCCACAAAACCTACTGAGTTATCAACTAACATAGACAACACACGGCGGATTTATTCAGTGGGTGAGGGCTCCACACTTCCGTTTGTTTCCCCGAACATACAATCTGTTGTACATACAAGGGATGTTGTGGAGCCCCGTAACTGAACTATCGGATATCCCAAATAAAACCTTATCTGTATAATTCATGACCGATGTAAAAGTTTCGAGTAATTTCGGATAGAGGCGGAGTCTAAAGCTCCGCGTCCATTTATCCGCGCCGTACGCAACGCAGGCACGCATTTTTGTTCGCTTTGTATGAATTTGTTTAGCGCTGCGTACATTCATCAAGCCGTAAGCACCGCACGCAGGCATACTCGTATATTAGCTTTCTGGCGGATGACGTCATCCAAATTTTTCGAAAAATGCTGATGACGTCGTCCCCATTTTTTTGCTTAGGTTCACCTAGGGTTGTCGTTGTTCTGATATCCATATGCTTTTATTTTTTAATTTATTTATCTCAATAACATAGTACATCTTGTAAGCTTCAATGTACTCGCCAAACTTTAACGTTTAATGGTGAGACACGCCCATAAACTTAATAATTAGTTTATAATATAGGCCATGGGTCGGCTAACTTTTGGCCGCCAGGGGACACAGAGGGACTACATAAAGGAAAGCAGGCCGCATTTATCATATTATTTTAAATTTAAAGACATTTTATTATAATTTTATTACGAGAAATGACGTAAAATAACAAGCAAATAAAAAAAAATGCAAATTTAATTTTATGCTTGGTATCACAATGGGGTTTCACGTTATACTCTTTTCGTATAGCAAGGGTTTATTGCCATATTAAAAAAGGAATGATGAAGGAAATCGATTACTTTAGTCGATTCAAAATAGAATTAATGCTCATTTGGATTGATAAATAAAATTAAAACTAAATTTGATATACTAAATTGATACACAAGTGAAATCCAAATTAAATAAATTTGAACGCTACCACGGCAACACTACGTTTGGTAGTTTAACTTTTTCGTTTCCAGCTTTACTAACGTTATTTATTATACTGTTTTGCTTATTAACGTTATTTATTGACCCTTATTTCGTTACTGGACACAGAGAACTTGCCTACACAATGGTCTTGGCCTTGTTATTTTCGAATAATCTATCTGCTTGACGACGGTTCTCTAACTTGAAATTCAAAGAAGCTTGTGCCCAGCAGCGGGATAGTTTATTAAATAAGACTCTTAGTGTTAATATATACACAAACGCTAGCAACACCAGAGTCATCGCTCGCGCGTTACCATTGCCAAGAAAAGGGGTAGGAGATGCAGAGGAAGGATAATAGGAAGAGTATTCTCTTCAAGGATATTGAAGAGAGGTTAGGAAGGATAATCAGGAGTAACAAGGAGAGGGTAGGGAGGGGGTTTGTGCCTCCAGCGCTGTCACTCACCTAGCGAAACGAACGATATGTACGAGGGGTGATCCAAAAGTAATGATAATTGGTTACTTCAGGTCCACATAAACATCCAAAAATTTTTTCGCTAGCCTATACACTCACTACGTCAGCCTAAAAAAATCATATAAATAGGTCAGGATTTCCGGGAGATACATTCATTTGAATACGAACTGTCGAAGAGATAACATCAACATGGAGAAAAACGAAATTAGAGCTGTGATCAAGTACCTCTGTTTGAAAAAAATGTCTACAAAAGACATACACTGTGACTTGGTGGAAACATTGGGGGACTCTGCTCCTCCATATTCTACAGTTGCACGCTGGGCCAAGGAGTTTAAGCTGGGCAGAACATCCACTGAAGATGAACATCGCGAAGGACGCCCATCCACGTCCCTCACAGAAGACAACGTGAAAAAAGTCGAAGATGTTGTGTTGGCAGATCGAAGAGTGACCATCAGGCATGTAGCTGAGGTCACAGGGATCTCATATGGAAGCGTTCAAAGAATCATTTCGAACGAGTTGCATATGAAAAAGGTCTCTGCGCGTTGGGTTCCCAGAATGTTAACCGACGAGCAAAAGAAAAAACGAGTTGAGATTTCGAGGGTCAATCTCGAAAAGTTCCAAGCAGATAAAGAAAATTTTTTGTTGCGTTTTGTGACTATGGACGAGACCTGGATCCACCATTTTGATCCTGAAACAAAAAAAACAATCGATGACTTGGAAGCGAGCCTCCTCACCGACGCCAAAGAAATTCAAAGTCTCAAGTTCGGCGGGAAAGGTTATGGCGTCTGTTTTTTGGGACGCTAAAGGAATAATTTTGGTGGAATATTTGGAAAAGGGAGCCACTATTACGGGCTCTTACTACATAGACCAAATAAGAAGATTACGGGAGGCCATTAAGGAAAAAAGACGCGGCAAACTGCGAGCTGGAGTGCTGTTTCACCAAGACAACGCACCGGCTCACAAAGCCGCAGTTGCGATGGCTGCCATTCAAGAAACGGGATTCGAACTGGTCGAACACCCTCCCTATTCGCCAGATCTGGCTCCTAGTGACTTTTACCTCTTTCCTCGACTCAAGGAACACCTCCGAAGCAAGAAATTTGAAGACAATAGCGAAGTTATGGCCGCTGTTGAGGCGTTTTGGGAGGGTCAAGAAAAGGAATTTTTTTCAAAGGGAATCCTGGGTTTAGAAAAAAGATGGACTAAATGTATTGATTTGTTAGGAGACTATGTAGAAAAATAAATTATTATTTTAACTTTAATTACCGTGTTTTATTTTCATTATCATTACTTTTGGATCACCCCTCGTATAACTACTGTTGCTATGATCTTCTGGGAGAAGGTTGTACCAACTTCACGATCGAATCGGCCCCTTCATGTGGGGATAACTAAAGCTCTAACACTAGAACATAACTACCTATCAAACACGAAGTAAATATATCAATTTACTAATCTATTTAAACACTTGTAACTATCATATCTATAGTATTTTGCAATAATATTTTGCTCGTATTCTGCGAGTTTATCAATAACGTTTTTCTGGGCTTTTAAATGTTATGATGACACTTAGTGGGTGTAGTTTGATGCTTAACCCCACTTTTATATAATCTTCTATATCTCGGTCCCTAGCTTGCCAAATCTAACAAAATTTTAGAGATTTAGAAATTTTGATATATATTTTTAGCATTTGCCATGCTTAGCCATACCTATCATTAAACACAAAGTAGAAAATGTGAAATCGAAAATAACAGTCACGAGCAGAATTTGATGCTTTGCCAATTCAGCCATCGTGACAATATCGATTTCACATTTTCCACTTTGTGTTTAAAATTTTAGATCATGAAATGTTTCGATGTAAGCTTCCAAATGGTGCAACTTTCATCTTGTTACCACCCAGGCTCAAAAATGTATGGAAGCGTTTCCATCTCCTTTGAAATTTAAAAAAGGGGTTCATGAGTTTCTTGCCGCGCTCTTCGAATGAAAAGCCTTACTACGGAATCCGTCCGCTTGTGGCGTTTGCAATCGTGATATTGCGTATCCAATTGCTAAGGCAAAGCTCTCGTGTTAGTTATTAGTAACTTTGACGATATTAAGTGCTATATAATAAGCCTATGAAATAAAGGTATTTTTTTATTTGAATTTAAATTTATGGAGATTAATGACCTCGAGTGGGTTCAGCTGGCGCGTTTCTATAACTTAAGTACGGAAACCGAGCGAGAGAGAAATTAAAAAGTAATAGTCACGCAGTCTGATTTGATACCAAGTACTTACGTTACGATACCGAGTAAGTATCGCAAGATTAATTCGTGTTGTTCATATTATAATTTAAAAAAATAGCTATAAAATAAAACAAGTCAAAAGAAGGATCGATTTTGGAAGATCGCTTTTTTAAACTCGATTTTTTTGGGTATGCAACCTTATTTAATAATTTATACAAAAATCAATCTTTCGCCAGAAGAATCGCCAACCCTAAACCAGATAAACTCGACGTACGCCATCCAGTGTTACCATTGATATGACAATTGCCGTATTATACGGTATTTGGTGCCGTTTGGAAAAAACACGGTACAAGGCATTATAATCGTCAATCAGGGGATGTTCTTCAATCGATCGTATTGCGTTCTTTCATACGTACTTACGATATTCATTCTACTGTTTCGAGACTTACAAGCATGAACGAAAATAGCGAAAGAAGATTGTAATATAATATACAGAGAAAAACAGTGACACCTAACAGCCTACTACCCCTAAAATCTGTCTGTTAATCTGAAATATTTTTATGAATTTTGTATGGATATTATATATTTGTATTTTATATCCTTCTTATATATTTGTATTTAATATCCTTTAATCACTATAACTATAAGAACAATATCTAATTGTGTATTTAAGTCTACTTTTTGATTAAATTTGTATGAGACACGGCAATTTTTAATGGCAACCTCATCAGCAAATCTTTATATTAGTATAGATGTAAATGTGTCGCCATTGAGGATCGCCTCCAGCAAACCGACTGAGAAAAGCATGTTGCATAATTATGTACGATGTAAAATACCATCTACGCTTTTGAGTCTTTTGAAAGAAGATGATCCCTTAACAAAATTTATTGATATCCTTAAATGATAACATTTCCAATTATTACCCCGGCTGTACACACTCGTCTATTTGTCTCGCGAACCTGTCATCCGCTCTCGTCGCGAATAGGCTCGACACGAGAGCACACCATGTATACAATCGTTGTATCAGTTGAACTTCGGATGCCCGTCGCGATGGACGTGGAAGAAACTGTTGCGGCGTTTTGCCTTTGTGCTATTAATTATTATAATTTTTAGTAATTTACCATAAAAAATTATGAAGCCGTGGTGAAATTAACGTTTTAACTCTTCAACGGGAATATATTTTTTTTAACTCTTCAACGGGGATATAAAATTCGTTGCTTATCCGCAACCAAGCGTCGTGTAATTGTTGCTCATCCTTGTGCCTAACATCCATTGGATTCCATAATAGTGCTTGCTCTTGGTAGGCTTCTAAAAAGCGTTAGACCACATCGTTGTTGCATGCAGTAAGCACGTCTTTACGCAAACGGAGTTGGCGAGCAACTAAGCAAACGAATGTGTACAGGCGCGCTCTCGTTTTCATCGCGAGACTCCCCGAGACCCTTTGACTCGTGCACGAAAAACCGACACGCTTCCGAGACCGAGCGAGAGCCGCGGAACGAGACGAGGGTACCATGTACACACTCTTCCTCAGCCTGTCTCGTTGTGTCTCGACGAGTGTGTACAGCCAGCTAAAGCCGGAATGAATTGTATAAATTAATTATATGATCTAATACCACCAACACCTTTCCAGCATCGGACGACCAGACGAACGGCGGGCTTCCCACCATATTATGTTGTGGAAATTCTATCTTTCCAAACTAAGCGATTCGCGCCATCGTTCATAACAATAAAATAAATAAATATTCACGGACATTTTTCACACAACCTCCTCTGGTCCCAAACTAAGCTTAACGCTTGTGCTATGGGTACCAGATTACGGATATAATACATTACACTATATTTTTTTTTGTAAATACATACATATGATAGAAAACACCCAGACGCAGTACAAATATCTGTGTTCATCACACAAATACTTGTCCTGAGTGGGAATCGAACCCACTGTAGTGTGTATCTCTATATCTATGTATGCGTATGTAACCAAACTATATAATCATGAATATCTTATAATAAAAGAGAGTATTATTTGGGCAGCCGTGACTATCATTTCACTCCACAATACCTCCGTCCTTACATGGCGACCCTGCCATTGCCACGCGCGTGCGGTCGGGTATTCGACACCTACGTGCCATATATGGATCGTAGTTCTTAAACAATCGGACTAAGTGAAATCAATTCAAGATGAGTTATAATAATTATTTGTTAGCGATTATTACGTTCGCGGTGGCACTAAAGCGAGTTTTTTTCGGTGCTCAGGACAATTGCAAGTTTAAAAATGGGAGGATAACAAACTAAGGAAGAAACCCTGGTGGTTCAGAATTCTGCTGGAGGAAATAATTATTCACAGTTGGATGAGGTAAAATTCCACATTTCTACTATCTCTATTCTACTGACCATAGCGGTGCTGGTTCTTGGACTCGGCGCTCTCTTCTTTTTGCTACGTATGTATCGGCGTTGTCATACACGTTGGATAAATCAAGAAATTTACAGAAGTGCAATACTTAGAAGGTCCGGCACGAGACAATCTGTTCGTCTTACAGGAAAAGAAATACCAAATGGCGGTATGGTATGAAAACAAAGATAGCAGTGTCCAGTTATTTATCAGTTCAAAGTGTAGTCGGCATCGTTAAAGTGTTACAAAAATATATCAAAAGTGAATAGTGAAAAAAATAATATATAAAGTGTTCGGCAATATAACTATACGTATATTCGGTTAATAACGGGCATCGTAAAATGCACTTTGAACTGTTACTACTATTTGCATAATCGTATTAATAATCTTGTCGTAATATGTTATATGTATATGTAATAAGTATAGTGTTTTTAACTATTAAGGATGGTAAGTTATGGCGGATATCTTAGAACTTTTATATAAAGAATTAGTATGTATTAGAACATATTAAATTAAAATTGGCCCTGGCCGTAGACAAGGAAATATATTAGAGAAAAAACTAGGGGAGGCAAAGGAAATTTTTGAGAAATATACTGTAATAATAAGGAAGATATCTGATGATATAAAAAAAGGGTAAGGTAGGCCAGAACGAAAAAATATTAATTGATAGATTTTGAGTCATTGTGTAATAAAATTTTGGATTTGTGTTCAATATCGACAACACATAGTAGTGAGGACATAAAAATGGAGACGTTTAATCGGAAAGTAGCTCTCAGTTTATTACCTATGATAACGACTGATAATGAATGTTTGTTTAAACAATTGATTGACAATGTAGAATATTACAGTACCTTATTGGTAAGTGATGAGTGTAAAAATAAATTAATACAATTTGTCTTAAAAAGTAGGTTGTCTCAGCACGCAAAATTACAACTACAGTCAGAGTATTCTAACATTGGCGATTTAATAAATGATATACGTAGAGTGCTACTGCCTCAAAAGTCACCTATTGCTATTCAAAATAAAATTCAGCAACTAAAACATGATGAACAAAGACATGTCAATTCAGGACTATGGTAGCCAACTATCGGAACTTTTTGTGGATCTTACGGTATCACAAGCCAAAGGAAATGAAGAGACATATAAAATAATTAAACCTTTGAATGAAAAATTTGTAGTTAAAAGATTTGCCGATGGCTTGCGAAACCAGCGTCTTTCAACTATTCTTTCAGCTAGGAATTACGAGTCGATGAAGGACGCCATACAAGGTGCGAAGGATGAAGAAACATCTATGGCTGGCCCATCTTCAGGTTCCGGCGAGATTTTAGGTATGTATACTTCTATAGGGAGACAGCGACATTATCGGGGCGGCCGAAATAATTATTATAACAAGACATATTTTAACAGGGGTCGTGTAAATGATTTAAGTGCTCATCGGAGTCGTCACAACCCTCGTGAAGGCGCGCAGACGCATCAACAGAGCTGGGGTGCAGTCCAGCGTGGCCGAGGTTTACCATCGCATGGTAGAGATAGGCCATATTATAGGAATCGTGGTAACCAAGGGATAAGCCAACCGATAAATTATACAAATAGAAAAGCGGTTAAAGTTCTATCGGGATCGGAAAATCAAGAAAAGGAAAATCAGTTTTTTCGTGAATAATAAAATTATTTTAGCAACAGATACTAACTATTATATTAATTTATCTTCTAACAGCAAAACATATTCATGGTTAATTGACACCGGTGCTACAATTTCAGCATTGAAACATAAGTATGTTCTAGAACAAAACATTCCAATCCAAAAGGAGGACATTGTCGTAAATGGAATTGGTGGCAAAGTCCGTGCAATAGGATATGTTTATTTAACATTAATTTCGGGTGATCATCACCTTACTTGTAATAAGTTTTATGTTTTCGATAGTATGCCATGTAGGGCAAATGGCATCATCGGTCAAGATTTTATTAGTAAACATAAGTCAGTATTAGATTTTAGTCATGATACTTTTACATTGTTGACTCATAGTCATTTTAAATTAGTTTTACCTTTACTTAGGTACAATAACGGAATCGAAATTTCTCCGAGATGTGAATCTGTTCATTATTTACAGACTAATCTCACTGAGGAGTGTGTAGTCCATTCTGAGGAAATTAGTGATGGAATATTTTTGGCTAGTTGTATAGCAATGTCAGTAAACTGACTAATACCGATTAAGATATTAAATACAACGGATAAGTCGTGTACATTAACTAACATTAACCCGTGTATAGATAAATTATCTCTCTACAATATTTGTAGTTTTGATAAGGAGGAAAGTGATGCACATAGAGTAAAACAATTATTTTCACTTCTGAATCTAAAAAATCTTAACAAGGAAGAGCAAATATCTATTGAGAATTTATGCGCAAAATACTCTGATATTTTTTATTTATCAGGAGACAAGTTAACGACAACTAATATTTATAAACATTCGATTTGTTTAAAGCCAAATGTCACTCCCGTCTTCACTAAGCCATATCGTTTGCCACATGCACAAAAGGGGGAAATTAAGCAACAAATTGACAAAATGTTGAGTGAAGGTATCATAGAATACAGTCGCAGTGAATGGTCTAGCCCCGTATTATTGGTACCTAAAAAGACATAGTACAGGGCAGGAAAAGTGGTGATTAGTCATTGACTACCGTAAATTGAACAATTCTATTGAAGACGACAAGTTTCCACTTCCTAATATTTCTGAAGTACTAGATTCTCTATCTGGTTCTATTTATTTTTCGCATTTATCTAAATATATATATAATGTATCAAGGTTATCCATCATCCATCCATCAGCCTTTTAAAGTCCACTGCTGGACATAGGCCTCCCCAAGAATGGGGGATAGTGCCGTAATCGCCACGCTTGGCAGGCGGGTTGGCGATCGCAGTGGATGTAGTTAATACTCGAAGGAGTGCTGCTGCCCACTCCCTCGGTATTCCCTCAGTCAGCTCTTACGACTCCCGTGGGTGGAGAAGGGTGGAACAATTCTAAAGCCGGCCCCACACGGCCACGTATCAAGGTTATTATAATATTTCTCTCGAACAAAATAGCAGGAAGTACACTGCATTTTGTTCCGGACAGTACCAAATGACTCGTATGCCCATGGGTCTAAAAACAAGTCCAGGATCTTATTCTAGAATGATGACTATAGCTATGTCCGGTTTAACATATGAAAAATGCTTAATATACCAAGATGATCTGGTCGTGATGGGTAGAAATTTAAGTATTCATAATAAAAACTTACAAGATGTATTTGAGCGCTTGCGTAAAGTTAATTTAAAACTTAATCCTCAAAAATGTAATTTCTTGAAGAAAGAGTTGCTATATTTAGGTCATGTAATATCGGGTAATGGAATATTACCTGATCCGGATAAAATAAAAATCGTACAAAATTATCCGTGTCCAAGGAGATTTGTAGCATTTGTTAATTTTTATAGAAAATTTATCCCGGACTTTGCGGAACTAGCCTATCCACTTAATAAATTATGTAGGAAAAATGCTTCTTTTGTATGGGATAAAAAGTGTCAGTAGTCATTTGAAAAATTAAAGGAAATAATTGTCACTCCACAAGTTTTGGAATATCCAGATTTTTCAGAACAAAATCAATTTGTTATTCAGACAGATGCTTCTAATTATGCAATTGGTTCAATTTTATCGAATAAAAATGGTAGGCCTGTTTCTTTCGCTAGTAGGACACTTAATAAATCAGAAATTAATTACCCAACAATTGACAAGGAACTGCTGGCTATAGTGTGGGTTATTAAACACTCGTCCATATCTATATGGGAAACATTTTAAAATTTTAACAGGCCATAGACCTTTAATTTCGTTATTTAACATGAAAGACCCGTCAAGTAGATTATTTAAATTTAGGTTATTATTAGAAGAATATGATTTTACAATAGAACATGTTAAGGGTTCGGAAAATGCGGCTGCAGACGCGTTATCTCGAATTTCCATAACATCTAGTGATTTAAAACATATGCATGAATTGTGTATTTCGGTTATGACTCGAGCTCAGAAAAGAAA
This sequence comes from Leucoma salicis, assembly GCA_948253155.1. Lineage (NCBI taxonomy): Eukaryota > Metazoa > Arthropoda > Insecta > Lepidoptera > Erebidae > Leucoma > Leucoma salicis. Next base: position 25,118,619 of record OX411819.1, on the reverse strand, counting down.
CTCTCAGACAGATGTGAGTAGTACAACTACAGTTTGGCCTGATCAACCAAACGCGTTGGAAACTCGTAATATTTTAAATCAATCAGTGGAATTACGTTTTATAGATGCATGCAAGTTAGAGACATTTAGAAAAATGGGTATTATAAGTAAAGAAAGTAATACATTTATATACATTCCTAATGAAAAAACTATCTATATTAAATATGTAACTTCTCCATCACAAATATCGCGAGCCGAATTTGTGAGAGAGTTGCAAAAGTTCTGTAAAAGCATAAATGTTACTGAGATATATTTAATTAAAAGTAATAAGAATAGTATTTTTATGGAAAAGTTATTAAATGAGATAGATAAAATAAAAAATTGGTCCGGACCACACCTACATATAGTAAAGGATGTACATCGAATAGAAAATAAAGATAATAAACGAGTACTGAACGATTTTCAGTGGGTAAGCCCACTAGTGGCCACGCGGGTGTGAGACGAATGTTCAATAATATTAAAAAATATTACTATTGGACAGGATTGGAAAATGACGTCAAAGAATTTGTCAAGAGGTGCCACAAATGTCAAAAACAAAAATATACTGGGAATAATATAAAACAACCAATGGAGATAACTACAACAGCGCATAGTGCGTTTGAAAAAATATATATTGACTTAGTAGGTCCTTTAGATAGGGATGATTATAATTGTTTACATTCTCACGTTGCAGTGCGAACTTACTAAATACATAGAGGTATATCCCTTAGTTACAAAGAAAACGGAAGAAGTAGCGAGAGCGTTAGTTAATAACTTTAAATTAAGGTATGGAGTACCAAAGGTGATAGCGATGGATCGCGGTACCGAGTTCCTGTCATCAACATTTAAGGAGGTATGTAAACTTTTAAATATTGAACAATTGAACTCAACTGCTTATCATCACCAAAGTATAGGTGCTTTGGAAAACACACATAAGCATTTAAATTCATTTCTCCGTATTCAAACAGACAATCATTCCGAGTCATGGAGTACGTGGCTTCCGTTTTGGGCTTTTTGCTACAATACTTCAGTTCACTCACCAACTAAATATACTCCATACGAGTTAGTTTTCGGAAAAAAGTGCTCTTTACCAAGTAATTTGACTAAAAGTATTGTTGATCCACTGTATTATGTTGATTACTATCCGTTAGAGCTAAAATTTAGATTGCAAAAGTCACAAAAAGAAGCACGAGACAACTTACTTAAAAGCAAATTTGAACAAAAAAAAAGCCGACATGACAAAAGTATAAATCCTGTTACTTACCATCCTAATGATTTAGTTTTTGTTAAGAATAATAGGTGTAACAATTTAGATAGTATTTATTCAGGACCATATAAAGTTATTTCCGATGACTCACCAAATGTCAAAATATTAAAGAATGGGAAAATAGATATAATTCACAAAAATAGAACAAAATTGTACTATAATCAGTAGTACAATATTTCTGTTTTTTTATATATAATGTAATGGTTTACTTAATGATTATTTTTCTTTATATAATATAAGCAAGTACTATATTGCATAACCATTTTTATATTTATATAGGTACATTAATACGTAATTACTGTAGATAAATAAAACAAAACTGTAATTTTATTTTATTTTACCTCGCCATGGGAGGTGTAGTGTGTATCTCTATATCTATGTATGCGTATGTAACCAAACTATATAATCATGAATATCTTATAATAAAAGAGAGTATTATTTGGGCAGCCGTGACTATCATTTCACTCCACAATACCTCCGTCCTTACACCACGACCTCGTGCACGGAAGTCGGTTACACTACAGACTACGCCACGAGGCCCGTCCCGTAGAATGGAATAAGTTGCCACCTTCGGTATTCCCGTCCAATTACAACGCGTGTGTCTTCAAGGCTATAGTAAATAGGTTTTTCTCTCATCATCCTAGGCTATATTTCCACTTACCATCAGGTGGGGTACATTAGGGGAACTCGTTGACACCGCTGCGCGCTCGCCCTGATGATGAGCATCGAATAAGCTCGAAACCCGGGTCGACTAAATTCGATCCTCAACGTGAGTTATATCCGGTGATATATTTCTAATAATTATGTATCAATCTCACGATAGTTTCAATACGAAAAAAGGTGGGGTATAGTTAAGCGTTCGCTTAAAATAAGTAAAAAAGAACCACAAAGAGTATGATCGTAAAACATGCCAGGATGATGAAATGGTAAGGCACTCCCCTGGAACTTTCTGATTTATGTCCAAAGTAGAAGTAGCGGTACACAGTATCCAAATTCACTTACAATTTACAATAAATAACGAAACATTTAAGGACGGTCACGGCATCTGCATTACACCTTCGCTCTACCACAGGTATAGCGCCCATGAATGCATATAATGAAATGTTAAACTTAATTAATGTCCTTTCTAATCTTAATATCACACATGGCACTGCACTAAGTATTTTACGTACGTTAGATAAAACTAAAAGTCCGGGGAAAGACTGCTTGCAGTATTCCCATGTGCACGTGCTGATAGTTTATCACGTCCAATTACACTATTATTTAATAGATCATTGGTCGAATGTGTCTAACCTTCTATTCGCAGTTTTGTCACAAGCCCTTTGTAAATATCCCTTCAGGTGTTCCCCAGAGATCTTTGTTGGGACCTCATTTTAATTGCGCATATTCGGTATTCATATACGATATTCGGTCTCGTCATGAGTAAGCTACTATACGTGGATGATATGTAAATTTACTTGTGTATTAAATCGAGACTCGATTGCGAACTTGTACATCTTAAAGCTCTATTCTGGTATTATTCACAAAATCACATCACTGTAAATGTTTCGAAATGTCAGTGTATCAGCTTTAGTCGTTCGCAACACCACAATCAAATATCCATACAGATTTGACAATAATACCATTGAAAGTTTTTATGTAATCAGAGATCTTGGTATATCGCTAGTCACGAACTTACTGCTCTCTCACCACATACGAGTAGATACCATAATCAATAAAGCCTCTCGTAGTGTTGGTTCTGTAATGCGATTTGCAAACCAATTAGATATTGTCTTGGTCTCAAAATTGTTATGTATACCTATGTCATTATCGTTTTGGAGTACTGTAGCCAATTTGGTCACGTTAATGTCATGCATTCATGATGCATATGTAAATACTAGCTGTTTGCCGCGGCTTCGCTCGCGTAAATGAATTAATATAACATTATTTTTTTATTAAACACAAAGTGAAAAATGTGAAATCGAAAATAACAGTCAGGAGCAGGATATATGTTATTTTCGATTTCACATTTTTCACTTTGTGTTTAATGTATAGTGCTAAGCATGTCAAATGCTAAAAATATATATAAAAATATCTAAATATTATTTTTTTAAAAAGAAAACAGCCTCATCTAATTTTATTACTACTACTATTTATCACGCCATCTGCCTTGCGGGGTAGGCAGAGAAAACAGAGTGCCATGAGGCTCTATTCTTGTATACATCTCTCGCTTCGTCAACAAAAATTTTTAATTTTAATTTTATATGATTCGGCATTAAAAAATAGATAAAATCCTAACTTTTCATGTCATTCCACTCTTTTACTGCCGACGTAGAAATAATATATTTATTTGGCAAAATAACGTTTGCTGCCTCAGCTAGTAAAGAAATACCTGGTTAGTAGGTAGAGTAAATATAATAATAGATAGAACAATTACAGACAAATGAAGTTTGTCGATTGTAAATAAATAACGAGATAGTTATAATTAATTAATGGCTGTTCTTAATAAGAAAGATTAGAAATGATGTTACATTTTAATGTTAATATACGTATAACACATAGGTATCGTTTTGAAACTGTGATATGAGCGTCAATGAGACAAATATTCTATCATACAAAAATATTCGATAAGCAGGCGAAAAAGGTTATTTTAAGCCACTGAAACGGCAGGAGCATACATGTCTTAGGTTCGTCGACTGGACATTATTCAGATTCTAACGCGGGACCTTAATTACTAAAAGGGACTAGGGCGTCGAATTTGGACTTTCAAAAAGTATCGCCGCAGCTACTCATAGGTTAGCAACCGTCAGGACGACACTAAAGCGACAACGAGGCGGCGGAGGCCGATAGCGTTATCGAACAGATAAGCGCGGTCGCGACCTCACCTCGAGGTCCGGCGCGGCGGGCGCGGGCGGCGCGGCGTGCAGCGCCAGCGACAGCGGCCGCAGCGCCGCAGGCAGCGCGTGCAGCGCGGCCGCCAGCGCGGCGTGCGGCGGGCGCGCGGCCGACACGCCGGCGCGGCGCGTGAGGCGCAGCCACGAGCGCGCCTTGAGCCCCGCGCGCGGCGCGCCCAGCTGCAGCAGCTCGTCCGCGAACAGCGCGCCCCGCGAGCGCCGCGCCACGCGCCGCGCGCTCGTCGTGGCCGGCCCGTCCGCGTCGCAGCGCCGCTGTGACGTACACAGACATCGACTACACGCTCGTAATACGGACAAACGACACGGCGACGGGCGACGTCACTCACCTTGATCTTCCGAAACACGTCGTCCGAGATAGTCTCGTACAGCACGGAGCACGCTCCCGACACATCGGTCTCGTTGTATTCCCCGTCCGATGGTTGAAACTGCAAAACGTACAATAAACCATAATAAAGTCGGTGCCATCCGTTACTGGAAACTTATTACTATTATTTTTCAACGGCACTAACGTGTGACCGAGAATTATGTTCTTTCCTAAATTAAATTCGTGAAAATATATAAAATAACTGCGACTGAGATTATTCTCTATTGTCAAAAAATTTATTGCATCAAGCATTTTTTTAAATTTTAACGAGTCATTTCTACACAAATAATAACATAAAAAAGCCAGTGCATAGAGTATGTTGAGAACAATCTATCTGACACAGGAAAAATATAATTATATAACTAACTACATTTTTAAAGGTTTCTTCAAAATCCAGTCAATTGTTTTTAGATAATGCACAAAACATGTTTTCTGTTCAGCGACACCGCATACATTCATTAAGTTATCAACATGCTGTTACAAATGATTTAGTTTACAACTAATTGTAATATTTAATTTAGTCTAAGAATTAAAAAGTGTTTTATGTTAATTAATTAATTTCAATACTTAACAAAACATCAACATTCTGATCATACAATTTTTTTTTTAAGACAGCTTCCATAACTTTTATATCACAAAAGACTTTACTAATATATAATTAAAGTAGACAAAGTCTGAACAACCACTTGAGGATCACACAAAATATTATTGTCTGTAGATATTGAACGCTCAACAGTCTGCATTGCCGGTTGGAATACAGCTGTGCATTCAAGCTGGTATGCTCTTGTAAATATATGTTAGTAGTTACACGTTCCATTTAGAAAGTTAGTTATTGTACTATCATAAGTTACTATGCAGACTACTGTACCTGAAACATGCTAACTAAAGATTTTTTATAATTGACTACATCTGCAAGTTCTTCAGGATCCAAGTATGTGTTGAGGATCAGACCATCTTTCCAGTGTGCATAAAATGTGGTGTCACTGTAGGAGTCCAATACCGAGTCGTAGGGCATGTACTCGGCTAGCGTATGCTTGCCTCTCAGGTATAATTTTGGAGACAGCAGCTGCAAATATATCTCACTGTTAACATTCAACAGAACTTAATTACTACATTTTAAGTACCTCATCTAACGTAACGTTTTAATATATGAGTTTTTCTAACAAATTTAAAGCAAAAATAAGAAAAACTCTCAGTAGCAGCCCGGAGTTTCGAAATGTGCCCGGTAGACGTCAATAGGCTCGCCCCCTATTACGTGGGACTTAAACATAGCTGGCGAGTCGTGGGTGTGTAATACACCTCTGCCTACCCCTTCGGGGAATACAGGCGCGATGCTATGTTTTTTGTTGTTTTAATATAAGGCACTAATTTCATAGCGACAGTGCAGCACATAGCATAACACTAAGATAACAAAAGCAGCATTACCAATACTTATATGTATTTTTTTATAAACATTAATGCTTGGTGAAGGAAAATATTACGAGAAAACCTGATATACCTCAGAGATTTTCTTGATGGCTTACGAAGTTTGTCCTAGGCTAGTGAATAGACCAATGCCTAATCGTCTGTCCCTTGGAGGGGAGTGTCGTGCCCAAAGGTGGATCAGTAATGGGTTGAAAGGGAAAGAAAGATCATTTAACTTAACGATATAGCGGAAGGCACCTAAAGTGAAATTATGTCTTATATGTTTTACATTGATCCATCCATCCATCCATCAGCCTCTTAACGTCCACTGCTGGACAAAGGCCTCCCCAAGAGAACAATTACATTACATTGATTACGTACCCTAAATTGTAAAAGCGCCTCGTGTGGTTGCGACCAGACGGGGGCCACCTCGAGCGAAGCCCTGATGGTGTAGCTGACCTCCTTGTCCATGCGCGTCACGTCGTTGAGCAGCACGGCACTCTCCGCGTCGTACACGCCGGCCGGCGCTTCCCACCGGTCCGTCGTCGCACCCACCACCACCACCCAGACCCACACACACCACAGCCTCTGCGCACCCATCCTGTCTCACTGCGCACTTCACTAGCTGTACTGTGCCTGGCTAGCGGTCATCGATCATGAAGAGAGCACGTGAATACACTTGCCGCCACTGATTTGTGCTTGTACCTACTTAGCGATACTACACATCTTACTCTTGCCGTCTGCCGTCCTCGCCGAAGCCTACCGGCTAACTGGTTGACACTGACAGAATGACAGATGACACACAAGTGACACTGACGTTTATCGCGATATAGTGCGTTCTACGTGCGCACGCGACGCTCGGACCCACAGACTCTCGGACCGGAAAATATAAGGGAAGCCACTTCCGTCAGTCAGAGCGCGTTGTAAATTGTTCTGTGGCACGCGGGTTACACTCTATGGGGAGTTTTGGCGGGAACACGAAGAAGATCATGTCGTCGCTCTGCATTATTTTCCTAAACTTGTGTTATTTCAAGTATTAATGTGTAAAAGTGGTGGCCTTTTGCTTATTAACTATTTGTGTATGTGCATAAGTGTTGGCAAGTGATGTAATGCGACATAACGTGTTTTTTCCTGTTGTCTCCAAAACTCGATAGAAGCTTCAGTAAGATCGCCATCGTCTTACTGGAGTGGGACTTTGACGACTGACTTATTTTATATGACTGACTTCGACTATGACTTGTTTTATGAACTAAACTTACGTGTGATGAGAGAATAACGATGTTTATAAGTTACTGTTAGGCTGATGGTTCTTCCAATGCCTTAAACAAACAAAAAAAAAAAAAAAAAAATTACACTCTATGGCACAGTGCATAGATAAATAACTATACTTGGAATAGATACGCCACTTTGGATACAGTTTTGGAGACGTTGTTCCGTGGTCACTAGATGGCGCTATATAGAATATATGAAGCGCGGTGACACCGCCACCACTAGATGGCGCTTTAGTTAATATTTTTACTTTTGAAATTACGTGATCCGTAAGTAATAAATTGATCACACAATAACTGAGCTCACACTTGACTAGGAATTTTGTAAACTGTTATTCAATTTTATAAAATTGTTGCGTTAAGTATTTTGTGGAAATACATAATGAAATAATGTGCCTCTATTTAGAAAAGCGCCATCTATATTCGTTTCTAGACACTAAACTGCTAAGTTAGTACTGTTCCTGCACCACCAGACATCGCAAAACAGCACACAATTTTTTGGTGAGCCAATGTATGGCAGTTGCACCCACCTGGCACAGTGTGTACTTTTATGGAACATGGCAGTACTACTTTCATAATATTTTTTTCAATTCACCTACTTCTTTGTAATAGCTTCTGTCCACTGCCCGCGACTTCACCTGCGTGGACTTCAATATTAGTCCATAGTGACAGGAACTCCTTAACTGGATTTAAAATATTACATGTCATGTGTTTACCCCAGTAGTATATTAAATCTATGGTTTATCCAGGCTTTAATTTGTCGGTATACTAATTTACCCGGAATAAGAAGTCCTATTCTATAGGTACCTATGTATTTTCACTGTCTCAACTATGTACTACCTCTACGTACCTACCAAATTTCATCCAAATCCGTTCAATCGTTTAGGCGAATTTGGTTTCCATACGTCAGTTTCGTATATCATAAAATTATTCTAGTTTAAACTTTATACGGAGTAATATTAATTGGTGAGCTGAGCTCTGTCTGTAATTAAAACTTTGCTGACAACTATTAACTATTTCGGGTTTTAATAAAACACACAGAAGGCGATGCAGAACGTTTATTTAATAAAAAGACATCATGCGGAAGGTATGCGACGCCTGTCGTCTGCGTCGCCGGGCACGTCCACGATGACGTGACTGTGACTACACCATTAGATAACTAGCTTCTAGAATTAGCAAACACTAACGTGGAGATAACAAATAACGAACTATAAACAGGACAACAATAAACATCATAAACCATCAAATAATTCGGACTTAATAATGTAAGTAGGTAGCTACGAATAGAACATGCACGTATATAAATGACTTAATGAGCTTGACAGTAAACTAACTCGGTACACATGCTTGTAGCGGCGCGGCGCGGTGCGCAGGTACGCGACGCGAACATTATAATATGAATTTCCTTCGGTTCCCTTAGTCTGTGATAATATAAAATTTGTTCACATAAAAAACAGAAAAGGGTTGCCAATATTAAATGGTTGTAAATTGTATAGTTTGATAATTTATCTCATAGTCAGCAATAAGCAGCGCGCTGACGGATGGGGTGCTGGATGTAAAGTAGGGCTATCTATATTCTAAAAACTACCCTGGCCCTTAATGAGAGCCACTTAAAATGGTACGGAGTCGGCTCCGCATGTCCCTCTGAGTACGCAGAGGGCACAGTGGAGCTCGCGTGTGGCCGGTCCGGAGCACATCGAATCACTCCGGAAAGGCTGACACATAGTACGCAGCATGTATGTACCCACGCACTCAGCAGTAGTTGACTGCACCAATATAGGTACATGAGCGATACACACACAAACACACACACACACAAACACGCGCGCGCGCATATTTACACACACGTGTACGCTATCCGCACGACTACAAATAATTAATTAAAATACTTTGTATAACAATTGCACAATTTGTATCAATAAATAGCACCTTAACTCGTTACACTAAGTGCGAACATCTAGTACAACAATATCACATTAGGTCTCACCGCGAGTACAGACTCACGCGTGGAATTTGTACTGTGTAACCTCCGGGCTTTGGACGGGAGACTATTCTTTGGTTGCGCGTGACACGAGCCCACAGCGGCTCGGCCCGGCTGCGAGTGGTCAGTGTGGCCACATGTAAGTACACGTACACAGTACATCGTGTAACAGCATCATTGTACATCCACAATGAGCGCACACACGCAGCCAATATCTCTGTTATATCTGAATTACAGACAAATTGCCTAACAATTTCAGTCTTTGATATATCTATTATATATCTGAGCAGCACGACTGCTTCGTTTCTATATAAGTAACGTGTAAGTGCGAGTGTGACACACACACACATCCAGACACACTGGTACACGTGGCGACACGCGGCCGCGCACACGAGCTCAGTCACGAGTAGATCGTCATCAGGATCATCTGGAAACAAAATATGGCAATCAGCGCCAAGGACTAAACACAAAGAGTAGGTACCGAATCAATAATTAATCTGTAGAAATCATTTAGTTTGTTTTTACTAATTGATTCCTTAATTTATTTAGTTAAGTAAGTAGGCACTCAATATTTTTGATGTGTAACATCTTTCTTCTCGCTTTCCTGCACAAACTGTAGGAGTGCCTTCGTGAAATAGGACGGAAGTATGCTACAGAAACCAGGGAAGCGCGCGCTATTTCATTTGACATTATTTGTTTGGTTCTTATTAGAATCTTATAATGTTTGAATAATATCACGTACACAAGAATAAAATAATGTTGAGATATTATTCATTCTTTTGAAGGAATGAGAATAATGGCCCACCCATTATGTTATTTATTAGATATTTTGTGGATGAGTAGGAACCATGAAATAGTTTTATTGTGAAAATGTTTACCAAGATATTACAATACGGTCTTAGTGTGTCATATTGAGCGCATACAATAACTTACTATATCTATGTAATAACTATTTATTTTTAGTATGGAATATTAGGTACCTAATATTTTTGTGGATAAAAATTATTTATGTATCCGCAAAAACATTAGGTACGCTTTTTACAATAATTATTTATTGTAATAGTATTTACTGCTTTTTAGTTCAACTAGCTATTTAAAGCGTGTTATTTTAGTTTTCTAAACTATAATTTATTTTCTTCTTTTTCGTCTCAAAATAGTATCAAAAGTACTGTTCTTTAAAAGAAATAAAACCTACTTATGCCGTGATAATTTGGCTAAACTATAAGGGTTCAAAGGAAAGGGATGTCAAATGCTACAACATTACATTAATAATGAACACTATTGATAGTATCGTAAAGTAAGTAAATAGATATGTGAAAATGTTGAAGACACATTAAACACAAAGTGAAAAATACTTCCGACAAATGGCGCAGGTGTCACCCAAAGACGATAAGTATGAATGTGATCCAGGAGACGCAGGTTCAAATCCTGTTCGTGACTGTTTTCGATTTCACATTTTTCACTTTGTGTTTAATGTATAGTGCTAAGCATGTCAAATGCTAAAAATATATATAAAAATATCTAAATATTTTGAAGACAATTAAATTACCACCAACAACATCGCATGTCGATAACACTCCATTTTTGAATGGTTGTGTTTGAATGATGTTTCTGAAGTGAAACTTTGGCGATTCGATAGAATTAATCGATGATGATGAGCGGTAATTTTAGAATGCGCGTGAAGAGAGAGAGAGAGAGAGAGAGAGAGACCTACATATACGTTATACAATTTGATGTTACTTCATATGCCCTTTATTACCTACTCGTATATTCAATGATCAACCGAGTCCACGGTGTCAGTTATCTATTTACTTGTTTTGTGTCTCGGTAATATTATGGCATACTGTTTGTAAACAACAAGCCACTCGTTGATCCGATACATATTACATCTACATCTGGGAATGATTTAGGAGAAGAGATCTGTTTGCTAGTAACGCTTACTCTTCAACGTTGAGAGAATTTAATCATCGTAACATCTGTTCGGGGTTTATTTGATATGAATTTATATTGCAATATTAAGGTCGGAATAATGTATGCAAATAAATCTAAGAGATGGCGCAAACGTCACCTAAGACATTAAACGGGAATGTGTTATCGAAATTCATATTCGCGAGCAGGTGTCATTATGGTTGAGTCGTATCTGGAACGATTTTCTACGAGATACAGGTTCAAATCCAAGCCTTGACTATTATTTTCGATTTAAAATTTTTGCACTTTGTATTGCAAGCATTATTTAGCCAGCTACGATCGCATGATTAAGAAGAATCAGTGTGTTTTTTATCATGTAAATTAAATGATAACGTTAGACTTTACTTAAGCTTAACTCAGATCTAGACGGACACGGGTACAGTTTCGCGAAAGCGAACAAAAGGATCAGTTATGTACATATCGGATCAACGAATAGCGTATGGCGGAGGCGATCGACGCGAGCGGACGCACCTCCTCGAGCGACAGCGGGCACGCCTTCACCTTGGCGTCGAGGCTGCGGTAGCGATCTGCAACAAGACGGAGCGTCAGCGGCGGGCGGCGCGAGCGGCGGGCGGGCCGGGCGGTACGCACCGTGTGCCAGGTGCAGGCGCGCCAGCGCGGTCACGTACGCTTCCTCGCTCAGCTGCGCGCGCCGCGCGAAGCGCAGCACGAGCCCCTCCAGCACCTTGTTGGACGCCGTGAGCCCGCACGCCCACAGCAGCGCGCGCAGGCGGTACGCCGACACGCGCGCCGCGCAGCGCCGCGGCGCCGCGCGCGCCCACACGCCGCGCCAGTGCGCCAGCAGCGCCAGCAGCGCCGGCACGTCGCGCGCCGCCACCGCCCCCCCCAGGCGCGCGTCGCGCAGCGCCACCAGCGCGCCGCACAGCGCGCGCGACGGCGCCCCCCCCAGCGCGCGCGTCGCGCCGCGCAGTGCGCCCCGCAGCGCCGCCGCGTCCACCTGCACACGCACGCGTCACTAGCGGCCCCAGGCGGGACGATCCCCCCCCCCACCCCCACTCACCTCCTCCGGCAGCCGCGCCAACAGCCGCTCGCCCGCCGCGCGCACCGCCGCCTGCGACAACGTACGGTGACTAAATGTTTTAGGCCTTAGAAAAACGCACGTTTTCAGAGCAAATAAAATTACCTACAACTCCTCAATAATATTTCTCTGATGTCATTGTAACATGACCAGGAAAAAAGTTATAACGCCCAAGAGAAAATTTGTTCAAAAATTTTCAGTTATTTTTGTTTTTACTTTTTTTATTGAACGCCTCATAAGCGAAGCGTTGAGGTGGGTACCATTCTCGTTTTATGCAGAACAACTGATTTTTCAAACTTAAAATGTCTCTATTTATTATATATTACACTTGTAAAATAATATATACGCACACACATCAAGAAAAAAACACTATTTTTAACACTTATGATTTTTTGTGCCCTTTTTGTTATTTAAACTAGTTAAAAAACTGTTTAAAAAAGTTATGTCTTGGACATCCGTGTGTTGTAGTGTAGGTAATGTATGTTAACACGATAACGACCGAAATACTTTAATAAACGAGTCGTTTTTTTCTTTTTAACTTCAGTATTATTACGAATAGAGCCCTATTACTTTTCACGGTTTGATTCGATTTGGTTTAATTGTTATCAAATAAACACAAAAAAAGTGAATATTTACGCTCGACTCGATAGCACAGTGATACACTAAAACCAGCGCTATAGCCTATACCTTATTTCGTAGAACTACTTCTATAGACCAATATATTAATACTTCTTAAAATTAGCGCTAGATGGCGTATAAGACATAAGAACCACATTAGTACTTTTTGAAATTAGGGGCCATCCATAAATTACGTCACACGAATTTCACGCTTTTTAGACCCCTCCCCGTCCTTGTCACAGCTGGTCACATTTGTGAGACCGCCCCTACCTAGTGTGATGTCACTTATTTTGCGATTTTACATTTAGAAATTTTAATTCTTTTTCAATAAAATTTATTACAAGCTTTATTTCTATTTAAATTTTTTTTCAATAAAATCAACATCAAATCAAACATAGGAATGAATATTAACAAAACAGAAAAAACCCATGTGTGCAATTCACATATGGCAGAAGTAAAATTTCTGAAAAGTAGTCTACGAGAGATTGAGCTGGATATAGAGTACTAGTATCATAAGTATTAGGATAAATGTAAAGTTTGTCTTTTTTAAATGACTATATATTCATTAAATTCAATGGAGAATTATAATTCATTTAAATGTTGTTTTCTGGAACGATATAATGGTAGATTAACGTTTAATGTTGTCTTCAAATTTTAATGGACTTTTCTGCAACTGACTATTAATCCTATACATTTATATGTTTGTTTCTTTATCATGACGCATTTTCGTTTCATCGAGTTTCAAATCACAACGATTCTAACGAAGTTTCACTTCAGGAATCGCCGAGACTTCGAAAAATATACTTACCAACTTTAAGAAGGATAGTGTGGACATAAAATTATTATGATTATTGCAGACGTAAACTTCCCTCCTTCTTCCTCTTCTTCGGATCGTTGGTTGCGAACAGACGTGTTTCTTGTGTCTACCTCAAAATAATCACCACACAGTGACGATCTTGAAAAGTTGACAAGATAAAACTATCCCGTAGGAATTCATGGGACATCTTTGGTAAAAAGATCTTGTAAACCTCACCATAACAACATAAATAACTAAAGTATATGATGCACTTTGGGGTTAGGCGAGAAAAATACTTTATTTAAATTGCAAATTATTTGTGAATGAGGAAAAAGAGAACTTTAGTGCGAGCGGGAATCGAACCCACGTCCCTTCCAATCCGGGGAAGTGCTCTAAGCCACTGCTACCTGCTACCGTACCGACCTTTCGGCTATACCAATCTCGTCATCACATTTGTCTTTAAGACCGACGCCATCTATCGGAACGCATTTACATGCATTAATCCAATATAGTAAGTTTAATTTTGCAATTAAAATTCATACTATTTGAAGGCACGATTAAAATATAGATAAAAAAAAATTAAATTAGTTATAACTGGCATGGGAATACCAAGTGAACATAGCAAATAGATATATTAGTTTATTATTGAATGCATATCACTTTTTCAAACTTAATATGATCTACACCGTGGTCATATGGCTTAAGTATTGATCACGCAAGCCGGAGACCGAGGTTTCAAATCAACCAAGGAATATTTTTGTGACAAAAAAAAAATTTCAACGTTAATATAACTTTAATGGACTCTTTTGCAACTGACTGATCTTTTACATTTATGTGTTTATTTCTTTACCGTAAAGCATTTTCGTTTGATCGAGTTTCAAATCACAACGATTCTAAAGAAATTTCACTTCAAAAATGCATGTTTCGCTTTTTTTTTGTCAGTTTTATCTGCAATTTTTTATTTTAGATTTCACTTCTCACTTTCAACATTGTCACTACTTCTCAAACTTTTCCATAATGTGTTAACTTCTTCTTGTAATTTTTTTTTATCAGTATAAGTTGCATGTATGCTTCATATAATTTACGGTAAATATTACCTAAATCACTATTTTTTGAAATACTATTTTTGTTCATTTTAAAGAATTTCATCAGTTAAAAATCACAAAATAGCAGAACTAAGAAAACGACGTTGTTCACTCGGCGAAAGTCAATTATCGAATAAATAGAAACAAAGAAATCACGGCAAGGCGCAGTATGGTGGCATTTATCAAAGGCGGTTGGCTCGTGACAATAGTACAGCGAGTGCAAATTTGGCAACAAAATAATTTAAACCTTATAGTCACGCAGACAGTTGCAACTATTTTTATGTTATTTTTTAGTAGATATGTAGTTTAAATTTAGTGTTGTTGTAATACTTAGATATAAAATATTATATTTTGAAAAATGTGATGTCACAAAATTTGGGTCCCCTCCCCACCCCTTGTCACTCAATGTCACACTTCGTCGACCCCCTCCCTCCCCTTAACGTGTGACGTAATTTATGGATGGCCCCTTAGCGCAATCTATGTGATTTATTGAAAACTACTTAGTAAGACCAATACATTATTAGTTACTTATCAAATAATCAATTTTATCGTAAAAATGAAGATTATGAGGCGTGCAAATTTCAATTTTCAAAAGTATTTATCATATATTGCACTTGTATAATAATTATACACACACATATAAAGAAAAAACACTATTTTTAACACTGATGATATTTTTGATGCCATTTCATTATTGTTATTTAAACTAGTTAAAAAACTGTTTAAAAAAGTTCTTGGACGTCCGTGTGTCCGTATGTGCGGATCCTGTATGTTTGTTAACACAATAACGACCGAAATATTTTACTAATAGAGTCCTTTTTTCCTCTTATGCTTCAGTATGATTAGGAATAGAGCCCTATCATTTTTCACGATCTGATTCGACGTGGTTTAATTGTTATTAAATATTAAACACAAAGTGAAAAATGTGAAATCGAAAACAACAGTCACGAGCAGTTGTTTTCGATTTCACATTTTTCACTTTGTGTTTAATGTATAGTGGTAAGCATGCCATATGCTAAAAATATATATAAAAATATCTAAATATGTTATTAAATAAATAAAAATAGTTTGAATATGTATGGTCCATTCGATTATACACTAAAACCAGCGCTATCTACCTTATTTAGTGAGAACTACTTCTATAGAACCAATATACATAATATGGCGCTAATTTTAAGAAGTACCTACCTTCTTAAAATTAACGCCATCTATAGTATAAGACATGAGAGTTCTCATGTCTAACCACATTAGTGGTTCTCATGCCTTATATAAAAAGTACTAATATACTTTTTGAAATTAGCGCTATCTATGTGATTTATTGAAAACTACTTAGTAAGACTAATACATTATTAGTTACTTATTCAATTTAAATTACCACCCAATTCAACAGTAGTGACACCTTGAAAGATCTTGAGACAGGATTGCATAAAACGCACGCGTTTTCAAATACAACACCTAAAATTCCCTAAAACCCAAAACCGATTCATCAATATTTTTTTCGCTCTTGACATCCCTGTAAAGAATTATATTTTAAAAATAAAGTACGTCTTTCCTCTATGACTGACTGACAACGATGGCATATTAGAGTCATTCGGGGTAACTGAGCGCAGTGGGTAAGTGAGTGCACCGCGTATATCTCTGGAACGAAGTGTGGGGAAGGGGGGTTCGTTTGAGTGAAACAAAGGCGCTTGGTACGTCCCAGTTTCGGATCCGATACTGGTAAGTCATATTTTTTTTGATAATGAGCATCTTATTGTAGATATGTGATAAATAGTACTGAGGTTAGGTTTGCTGTCTTAACCACGATCAACATTAATTTATATTTTGGCTCCTTGGGGAAAGTGTGCGCCGGTAAGTGTGCGCATGCGTACACTTACCCCATAAAAAAATATTTCAGTAAAAATGAATAACGACTTAGTTGGTTAAGCTCCTCTAACATGCATAATTATTTTTTATATTACAGTGTCATTATGCCGCGAACATATATTAGAACAAAACCCGAATTAGCAACAGTGACAGAGCAACAAATTGCTAAGGCTAAAGAGCTTATCCAAAATGGGAAGAGTAAAAGAAGTGCCGCAAATGTCATTGGTATAAGTGAATCATGTCTGCGCAAAAGACTTAAATTGGGTAAAGCTGCCGATTCAATGGGTCGATTTAAGCCAACATTTAATAATGAACAAGAGGAAGAGTTTGTTATTCATTTCAAGAAAATGGATGAAAGATATTTCGGTCTCAGCATAAATGGTTTAAGGCGCCTGGCCTATGAATTTGCTTCCGCTAATAAAATTGATAACCGATTTGATCTTCAAAAATGGCCGGGCGTGACTGGATTGAATATTTTTTAAAACGCCATCCTGAACTAGTTATCCGACAATCTGCAGGAACCAGTCTGGCTCGAGCTATTGGGTTCAATAAAGTTCAAGTTGACAGATTCTATAAAAACTTGAAGGACTTATATGAGAGATACAAATTTCAGTCAAGTCGGATATATAATGTTGATAAGACAGGTATGAGTACCGTACCAAAAAAAAACTCCAAAGGTGATTACTACAAAAGGAAAAAAAGTAGTCTCTAAAGTTGTATCCGCAGAAAGAGGCATCACCGTGACAGCGATCTCCTGCATAAGTGCCAATAGCCATTATATCCCACCAGCATTTATCTACCCTCGCAAAAGACCCCGTAACCATTTACTTAGATGGGGGCCCATCACAAAGCATTTGCATGGTGTCTGACAGCGGTTTTGTTAACACAGAGCTTTTCGTAAACTGGCTGCAACACTTTAAGTATTTTGTCCATCCCACACAGGAAGATCCTGTATTACTCCTACTTGACAATCATTCGTCTCATATTAGCTTAGAGGCCGTAAAATACGCTCGTGAAAATAACATTGTGATGCTGACGCTTCCTCCGCATGGAAGTCATAAACTTCAGCCCCTTGACCGATGCCTTTACAATCCTTTAAAGGTTAAATACTCGATAGAGTGTGACAAATTCATGTCACAACACCCAGGTAGAGCCATCTCATCAAGTTATTACAGACAGTCCTTATAAACAACATCTAGAAGAAAAAAAACAAGCAAAAGGAAGGTACCAGCTTTGTCCTTAACTGCTTGTGCTGATAAGAATACACAAGCTAGGTATAAATGAAAAGAAAAACAGAGAGAAGAATAAAAATCTTTACAAAAACAAACCCTCTACCTCAAAAGCAAAAGAAAGGGATTACTATTGTCCTCTTTGTCTACAAAAATATGAAGAGCAACCAATAGAGGATTGGATCAAGTATAGAGTTTGCGATGAATGGTGGCATGAACAGTGCACTGCTTATGAAAGAGGCACTTTTGTATGTGATAATTGCTTTTGTATGTGATAATTGCATTGACAATTAGTACTTTCCTGACAAAGTATGCAATATGGTGATAATCGTATTAATTTCCAAATATTACTATGATCAATAAAAGAAAGCGGTAGCATCCTTAGTTTTTTAATAACATGTTTTCTTTTTATTGTTGTTGTTGATAAATTAGACTGAACTTTGTGATAAATATGATTAATCTAAAAGAGTTCAATTAAAAATATAAAATTACGTTTTTAATCCTAAATAAGACTGAATTAACACTAAGAAATTGTAACGACATTTTGTAAACAAAAAATATGTTTTGTTATTGTTTGTGTGTTTACTAAAGAATGCGTATACTTGCCCCATATGCGTTTACTTACCCCGTAGAAGCGCGCACGGTTACCCGCAATACGGGGCAAGTGTACGCATACGATTTTAACTCTTTAATTGATTGTTACAAAAAGAAATAGCTTTGCTTTCGTGTACAAAATGCCTGCGCTAGGTTCTGTTTCCAAATTCCGCGTCGTAGCCATGTCACGCCATATCTTAATGAAGCCAATATGTTGAAAATGAAAAATAGACGAAAACTTCATTTTGCTACGTTACTGTTTGGTCTCATTACAAATAAAAAGCCAAAATATCTATTTGATAAATTACGTTGGCGTCGAGACTATTCTAGGTACTGTCCCCGGACGGTGACGAATTCGTTATCCATTCCTCAGTTTAAAACATCCGCATTCAGGGGAAGTTTCAAATATGCTGCCACCAAGTGTTGGAACAACATTCCACCACCCTGCCAATCTAAAACAAATAAATTTTCCTTTAAATTAATTTTTAAATGCTACCTACTTACAAAACAAAAAGAGAATTACTTACCTTGAATGCATGGTGATTAGTCTGATGCTTCTCAATGTATGGTAGAATCTTTCTTATTATGTGTTGGCTATTTTATAATGCAGGGAGATAAAGATATTTTATTTTTATTTATTTTTTGTTTTAACGTTAAGTATTTCTTTGTTTATTTTACACATAGGTTTAGTTATGTTCCTACTTGCCTCTAATTACTTTACTTTGTACGTCCGTGCGTCTCCGGGGCTTCCATTGAAAACCAGCGCTGCAGTGTGATATTGTAACATTGCAGCATCATAGCTGAATGGGGGCCTTGTTGTCACTTGAATATTTTTTATTTAATTTTGTGTACCTGTTTAGTTAGACTGTAAATATGTAATATTAATTTTTGTACTAAAAGTGTTAACCCTAAGATATGTATTACTCTCAAGTGATAATAAAATATAGTTTTCTTTCTTTCTTTCTTTGATTTGTTTAATTTTCTTAATTATTTTAAAGACAAATAAATGCTCTATCTGAAGAATATGTTATATTGGTTTTTGGTAATTATATTTAAAATATAGCTGGTTTGAAAGGCAAAAGTGTGCATGGATGTAGATTATTTGTGTTGAGAAACCACTTTATTTATGTAATTATGAGTGGATATACAAAGAAAGCCCGGAGAATGCAACGTTTTAAAGAATAATGGTTTTATTTCGTATGGAGTTTTAGACTTATTGCACGTACGGATTTTGTACAGATTTTACTGTCGGATTTACGGATTTTTAGTTCCTTCAGTATGGCAAAACTGGTTGTGCTACGTATTTCGCTACGTGCAGACGTATTTGATAAGTATTTTGAGTTTGATAGGTACAGTTAAGATTAAAGTTGTAGACAATTTAATTTGCTACAAATAAACGTTTTACAAAATTTTCTGTAGGGTTGCTAGTTTTGGAGATACAGCGCGAAAACCGTTTGCACTCCTTTTTCCAAGATAGCCGCCGGGGGACAAGAGTGGCGACTCCACAAACTTGAACTTAAGCTTATACTAACCCCTCCTACACATCAATAAAATAAAATTGCATCCTCTAAAAAACGCAACGCTAAATGTAACTTTTCAATGGACTATCTACCTAACTCCGCATTTCATTCATTTAATTAAATTGAGCCGCCATTAAGACGTGCACTATGTAAATGCTTCCACCTTTAAATCACGATGTGAGTAGGTGCATTTTGAACTTCATTTTACTTCCATTACATTTGAAAAAAAAAACACTGTGTGGAGAACATAGATCAGATCCTTGAGGAACTCCAAGTGATACATTTTATGTAAATGTTTTTAACTTTTGAAAAGTGATGGATTTTGATTTCAGTATTTGCAATAAATATACACTTATTTCAGTATTTGCAATAAATATACACTTATTTCAGTATTTGCAATAAATATACACTTATTTCAGTATTTGCAATAAATATACACTTATTTCAGTATTTGCAATAAATATACACTTATTTCAGTATTTGCAATAAATATACACTTATTTCAGTATTTGCAATAAATAAACAAAAATAAAAAAAAGCACACACTGCCAATAAATTTCTAAAATTCTGTATGAATGAAATTATCACAACAATCATAAACATATTTACCGATGTATTTTTTAAAAAGTTGAACGCGTTAAGCTTTTGACGATAGTTTTGTATACAAATGTACATATTTGTAAAATTGTGGCGAAATAAAGCTTCCTACATTTCAGTATTTATAAACAACGGATCCTTAATATTACTACAAATATAGGCGAGCGGAGCAAATGGAAGTCAACGCACCGGCACGACGCTGTCGTCCTGTTCGAACTCGGCAGCGAAGTCGCGTACGATGGCGTTGTCCTCGTTGAGCTCCCACACGTCGACGAGCTCGTCCGTGAGAATGCGCAGCAGGAAGGCGGCCTCCGTGTGCGGGCGGCGCGTGTGCGGGACCACGAGGTAGCGGCCCGCGCCCAGCGTGAAGAACGTCACCACCTCGGGCGCGCGCGACTCGTGCGTCACGTCCAGCGCGCGCAGCGCCGCCAGCGTCTGCGGCCGCCGCGGCGCCGCGCCCGGCGGCAGCGCGTACACGCTGAAGCCCACGCCGTGCAGCCGCGGGCCGTCCTGGCACACCGACACCACCACGTGGCACTTGCGCGCCGCGATCTGCACCAGGAACTGCGGGTTCGCGCCCGTCGTCTCTGCGGCCACACGCTCGGTCAGGCCGCGGCCGCCGCGCGGGGCGGCGGGCGAGCCGTAGGTACGTACCCGTGCAGGAGGGGGGGCCGCCCGCGTTGTACCCGGCCCGCCAGCGCCGCCGCGCCAGAACCGCGCGCCACGGCCGTCGCGCCTGCAGCGCCGGCTCGCGCAGCCAGTCGTCCGGCCCCACGTGCACCAGCTCCAGCGAGGTGAACGACTGCGCGAAGTCGTCGAACAGCATCCTGCGCGACCAATAGTTTCGGGTTAAGGCGGGCTTCGTCCGCCCGCTCGGGGGAGGCGAGCGCCGACGCACCAGAAGTCGCCCGGCTCGGCGGCGCGCTCGGCGAGCAGCTCGCGGTCGGGCGGCGGCAGCGCGCGCCACTCGGCCGAGTGCGGCGCCCACGCGCCCGCCCACGCGCCGCGCGCGCACACGGCGCGCACGCGCACCAGCGCCGCGCCCGCGCCCGCCGCGCCGCGCACGCGCGCCAGCCCGGTCACGCAGTACGCCTGCCCCGGCAGCAGCCCGCCGCGCGCGCGCCGCCCGCCGGCCTGCGGAGCGGAGGCTGCGGTGAGAGCGCCGAGGGGAGCGGGTCGGAGGAGGCGGACGGAACGTACGGCGAGCGAGGCGACGAGCAGCGTGGAGCGCGGCACGGCGGAGTTGAGCACCTGGTAGGTGAGCTGTCGCGGCTGGCGGCGCAGCGCGAAGCTCTGCACGACTGCGCCGGCCAAGTGCTGCAGCGCACGCGCCGCGTCGGCACCGCGCAGCGCCGCGTAGGAGCCGTGCAGCTTGGCGTAGGCCTTGTGCAGCAGCGGCAGAGTGAAGTCGTCACGCCGCGCCGACGCTGCGCCGATCGGGCGGCCGCCTCGGGTCGGCAGCCGGTCGTCCACCACCACCTCGCGCCACGTGCCGAATACCCAAAACCTGAACCTGAACATACATTCGTTGACGTCACGCGATCGATTTCTATATAGATCGTTTCTTTTACAGTGCCTACTTATAAAATAGAATAAAAATACATTAGAATGTTTTTGCAAAATAATACCACTTTATATATTGACAGGAAGTACCATCCTGTCACAAAAGATCGACATGAAGTATCGGCAGGTAACTACTACGAATACCTATGTTCCGCACGATCACTGAGAGCGCCGGAGGCTTACGGACTGAGCAACTATCACTCAGGAGATAGATAGTAAACTAAACAGGTTTGCTTCCTATGTACCTCCTCGGCGATCACCCTCGCGCATGTACTACATACCCCTGGTGTTGCTAGTGTAAGTATATACTAGTACATCCATCCATCCATCCATCAGCCTTTCATCGTCCACTGCTGGACATAGGTCTCCCCAAAATGGGGGTTTTACCATAATCACCACGCTTGGCAAGCGGGTTGGGGATCGCAGTGGATGTTTTGAGTACACGGGGGAACGCTGCTGCCCGGTCCCCCGGTAATCCCTTAGTCGGCTTTTATGACTCCCATAGGAAGAGACGGGGTAGAGCTATTCTTGATGCCGGCCCCACACGGCAAATATGGAGCGCAATGAAAGCGGCTCACTAACAAAAACCTCAATAACTTCCAAAATATTAGAGCTAGCTTTATGAAATAAAAAGCACTACTACTTATGATCACGCCATTTCTCTTGCGAAGTAGGCAGAGAGAACAGAGTGCCAAGAGGCTTAATTCTTTTTTTTTTAATTGCATGTAGTGGCGGACGAGCCACGGTCCATCTGATGGTAAATGGTAACCGTCGCCCATGGACTCAACTATACCGAGAGTATTGTCAAGCCGCTGCTTACCAATTCATTTCACAGATATGAAATTAAATATAAACGACTATGTCCTGTTACAGCCAAAACGCAACAATGTGCTTCATGGCCAGTCACACGGAAGATGGTGGTACCAACCCGCTGGGGCCCGATACCAAGTGACTACTCCCACTTGGTACCCAGCCCTACCACCAGTCATGCAATGGATGATAATTGCTTACTTCCCTTAGTCGCCTCATAGGTACGACACGCGTGGGAAAGAATAGGGTGTTGACCCTTGTATTCTTAGTCCGTCACCACACGGATAAATTGCATACATCTCTCGCTTCCTCAACATTCATAATTCGCTCGCAGGATTCGGAGACTCCTGAGCGCGTGGAGTGCGCCGGTAGCGCGTGTTTGTTTGTGCGCACATATGGGTGTGTGAGTGTAGATATGCATGTTCGTGCGTATGCGCGTGGATTTGCTTGCGTACATATGCGTGCGTGTGTGTGAGTACTTGCGCGCGTGTGTGTTTGAGTACATGTGCGTGTGCGTGTACAGACCGGAAGGCGCCGCAGTAGCGCGTGCGGCAGGAGTGCGGCGGTAGCGCGTGTTTGTTTGTGCGTACATATGCATGTGCGAGTATGTGAGCGTAGATGTGCATATTCGTGCGTATGCGCGTGGGTGTGCGTGCGTACATGTGTTTGTGTGCATGTGCGTGTACAAACCGGAAGGCGCCGAAGTAGCGCGTGCGGAAGGAGTGCGTACATGTGCGTGTGTGTGTACAGACCGGAAGGCGCCGCAGTAGCGCGTGCGGAAGGAGTGCGTACATGTGTGTGTGTGTGTGTGTGTGTGTGTACAGACCGGAAGGCGCCGCAGTAGCGCGTGCGGAAGGAGTGAGTACATGTATGTGTGTGTGTGTACAGACTGGAAGGCGCCGCCGTAGCGCGTGCGGAAGGAGTGCGTACATGTGTGTGTGTGTGTTTTACAGTGCCTACTTATAAAATAGAATAAAAATACATTAGAATGTTTTTGCAAAATAATACCACTTTATATATTGACAGGAAGTACCATCCTGTCACAAAAGATCGACATGAAGTATCGGCAGGTAACTACTACGAATACCTATGTTCCGCACGATCACTGAGAGCGCCGGAGGCTTACGGACTGAGCAACTATCACTCAGGAGATAGATAGTAAACTAAACAGGTTTGCTTCCTATGTACCTCCTCGGCGATCACCCTCGCGCATGTACTACATACCCCTGGTGTTGCTAGTGTAAGTATATACTAGTACATCCATCCATCCATCCATCAGCCTTTCATCGTCCACTGCTGGACATAGGTCTCCCCAAAATGGGGGTTTTACCATAATCACCACGCTTGGCAAGCGGGTTGGGGATCGCAGTGGATGTTTTGAGTACACGGGGGAACGCTGCTGCCCGGTCCCCCGGTAATCCCTTAGTCGGCTTTTATGACTCCCATAGGAAGAGACGGGGTAGAGCTATTCTTGATGCCGGCCCCACACGGCAAATATGGAGCGCAATGAAAGCGGCTCACTAACAAAAACCTCAATAACTTCCAAAATATTAGAGCTAGCTTTATGAAATAAAAAGCACTACTACTTATGATCACGCCATTTCTCTTGCGAAGTAGGCAGAGAGAACAGAGTGCCAAGAGGCTTAATTCTTTTTTTTTTAATTGCATGTAGTGGCGGACGAGCCACGGTCCATCTGATGGTAAATGGTAACCGTCGCCCATGGACTCAACTATACCGAGAGTATTGTCAAGCCGCTGCTTACCAATTCATTTCACAGATATGAAATTAAATATAAACGACTATGTCCTGTTACAGCCAAAACGCAACAATGTGCTTCATGGCCAGTCACACGGAAGATGGTGGTACCAACCCGCTGGGGCCCGATACCAAGTGACTACTCCCACTTGGTACCCAGCCCTACCACCAGTCATGCAATGGATGATAATTGCTTACTTCCCTTAGTCGCCTCATAGGTACGACACGCGTGGGAAAGAATAGGGTGTTGACCCTTGTATTCTTAGTCCGTCACCACACGGATAAATTGCATACATCTCTCGCTTCCTCAACATTCATAATTCGCTCGCAGGATTCGGAGACTCCTGAGCGCGTGGAGTGCGCCGGTAGCGCGTGTTTGTTTGTGCGCACATATGGGTGTGTGAGTGTAGATATGCATGTTCGTGCGTATGCGCGTGGATTTGCTTGCGTACATATGCGTGCGTGTGTGTGAGTACTTGCGCGCGTGTGTGTTTGAGTACATGTGCGTGTGCGTGTACAGACCGGAAGGCGCCGCAGTAGCGCGTGCGGCAGGAGTGCGGCGGTAGCGCGTGTTTGTTTGTGCGTACATATGCATGTGCGAGTATGTGAGCGTAGATGTGCATATTCGTGCGTATGCGCGTGGGTGTGCGTGCGTACATGTGTTTGTGTGCATGTGCGTGTACAAACCGGAAGGCGCCGAAGTAGCGCGTGCGGAAGGAGTGCGTACATGTGCGTGTGTGTGTACAGACCGGAAGGCGCCGCAGTAGCGCGTGCGGAAGGAGTGCGTACATGTGTGTGTGTGTGTGTGTGTGTGTGTACAGACCGGAAGGCGCCGCAGTAGCGCGTGCGGAAGGAGTGAGTACATGTATGTGTGTGTGTGTACAGACTGGAAGGCGCCGCCGTAGCGCGTGCGGAAGGAGTGCGTACATGTGTGTGTGTGTGTGTACAGCCGGAAGGCGCCGCAGTAGCGCGTGCGGAAGGAGTGCGTACATGTGTGTGTGTGTGTGTGTGTACAGACCGGAAGGCGCCGCAGTAGCGCGTGCGGAAGGAGTGCGTACATGTGTGTGTGTGTGTGTGTACAGACCGGAAGGCGCCGCAGTAGCGCGTGCGGAAGGAGTGCGTACATGTGTGTGTGTGTGTGTGTGTGTACAGACCGGAAGGAGCGAAGGCGCCGCAGTAGCGCGTGCGGAAGGAGTGCGTACATGTGTGTGTGTGTGTGTGTGTACAGACCGGAAGGCGCCGCAGTAGCGCGTGCGGAAGGAGTGCGTACATGTGTGTGTGTGTGTGTGTGTACAGACCGGAAGGCGCCGCAGTAGCGCGTGCGGAAGGAGTGCGTACATGTGCGTGTGTGTGTGTGTACAGACCAGAAGGCGCCGCAGTAGCGCGTGCGGAAGGAGTGCGTACATGTGTGTGTGTGTGTGTGTGTGTGTGTGTACAGACCGGAAGGCGCCGCAGTAGCGCGTGCGGAAGGAGTGCGTACATGTGCGTGTGTGTGTGTGTGTACAGACCGGAAGGCGCCGCAGTAGCGCGTGCGGAAGGAGTGCGTACATGTGTGTGTGTGTGTGTGTGTACAGACCGGAAGGCGCCGCAGTAGCGCGTGCGGAAGGAGTGCGTACATGTGTGTGTGTGTGTGTGTGTACAGACCGGAAGGCGCCGCAGTAGCGCGTGCGGAAGGAGTGCGTACATGTGTGTGTGTGTGTGTGTGTACAGACCGGAAGGCGCCGCAGTAGCGCGTGCGGAAGGAGTGCGTACATGTGTGTGTGTGTGTGTGTGTGTACAGACCGGAAGGCGCCGCAGTAGCGCGTGCGGAAGGAGTGCGTACATGTGTGTGTGTGTGTGTGTGTACAGACCGGAAGGCGCCGCAGTAGCGCGTGCGGAAGGAGTGCGTACATGTGTGTGTGTGTGTGTACAGACCGGAAGGCGCCGCAGTAGCGCGTGCGGAAGGAGTGCGTACATGTGTGTGTGTGTGTGTACAGACCGGAAGGCGCCGCAGTAGCGCGTGCGGAAGGAGTGCGTACATGTGTGTGTGTGTGTGTACAGACCGGAAGGCGTCGCAGTAGCGCGTGCGGAAGGAGTTCGTACATGTGTGTGTGTGTGTGTGTGTGTACAGACCGGAAGGAGCGAAGGCGCCGCAGTAGCGCGTGCGGAAGGAGTGCGTACATGTGTGTGTGTGTATGTGTGTACAGACCGGAAGGCGCCGCAGTAGCGCGTGCGGAAGGAGTGCGTACATGTGTGTGTGTGTGTGTGTGTACAGACCGGAAGGCGCCGCAGTAGCGCGTGCGGAAGGAGTGCGTACATGTGTGTGTGTGTGTGTGTGTACAGACCGGAAGGCGCCGCAGTAGCGCGTGCGGAAGGAGTGCGTACATGTGTGTGTGTGTGTGTGTGTACAGACCGGAAGGCGCCGCAGTAGCGCGTGCGGAAGGAGTGCGTACATGTGTGTGTGTGTGTGTGTGTACAGACCGGAAGGCGCCGCAGTAGCGCGTGCGGAAGGAGTGCGTACATGTGTGTGTGTGTGTGTACAGACCGGAAGGCGCCGCAGTAGCGCGTGCGGAAGGAGTGCGTACATGTGTGTGTGTATGTGTACAGACCGGAAGGCGCCGCAGTAGCGCGTGCGGAAGGAGTGCGTACATGTGTGTGTGTGTGTGTGTGTACAGACCGGAAGGCGCCGCAGTAGCGCGTGCGGAAGGAGTGCGTACATGTGTGTGTGTGTGTGTACAGACCGGAAGGCGCCGCAGTAGCGCGTGCGGAAGGAGTGCGTACATGTGTGTGTGTGTGTGTGTGTACAGACCGGAAGGCGCCGCAGTAGCGCGTGCGGAAGGAGTGCGTACATGTGTGTGTGTGTGTGTACAGACCGGAAGGCGCCGCAGTAGCGCGTGCGAAAGGAGTGCGTACATGTGTGTGTGTGTGTGTACAGACCGGAAGGCGCCGCAGTAGCGCGTGCGGAAGGAGTGCGTACATGTGTGTGTGTGTGTGTGTACAGACCGGAAGGCGCCGCAGTAGCGTGTGCGGAAGGAGTGCGTACATGTGTGTGTGTGTGTGTACAGACCGGAAGGCGCCGCAGTAGCGCGTGCGGAAGGAGTGCGTACATGTGTGTGTGTGTGTGTACAGACCGGAAGGCGCCGCAGTAGCGCGTGCGGAAGGAGTGCGTACATGTGTGTGTGTGTGTGTGTGTACAGACCGGAAGGCGCCGCAGTAGCGCGTGCGGAAGGAGTGCGTACATGTGTGTGTGTGTGTGTACAGACCGGAAGGCGCCGCAGTAGCGCGTGCGAAAGGAGTGCGTACATGTGTGTGTGTGTGTGTACAGACCGGAAGGCGCCGCAGTAGCGCGTGCGGAAGGAGTGCGTACATGTGTGTGTGTGTGTGTGTACAGACCGGAAGGCGCCGCAGTAGCGCGTGCGGAAGGAGTGCGTACATGTGTGTGTGTGTGTGTGTACAGACCGGAAGGCGCAGCAGTAGCGCGTGCGGAAGGAGTGCGTACATGTGTGTGTGTGTGTGTACAGACCGGAAGGCGCCGCAGTAGCGCGTGCGGAAGGAGTGCGGCGGCAGCGCGCGCGCCAGCAGTCGCGGCGTCAGCGCCAGCGCCGCCGCCGCCGCGCACACGACCGCCCCTCCCGCTGCCAGCGCGCCCGACGCGTCCACCTGCCACCTGCCGTCACACGTACTGTACCGACCTGTCGCTACCACACTATTCCAACACCAACATCGTGTAGGTAGTTACAATCAAATGCGTATTTATTTATTTTAATCACGGATCTTTTATTTCTTTTACATATTGCTTAGGATGGTACACGTGCCGCCAATTAATTTTTCTAGCAGCCATAGTATTATAGGTAAGTTTTAGAGATAATGGTACTATAAAAGTGTCATAGCGCTTCAAAATAGCATTAGATAAGGACAGAAAAAGGATGGATGCTCCACTGTGGTACGGACTCAGTGGGTAGACTATCACCTGGCGAGGTCCTCATCATCATCCCCGTCGTCACCGTCTTCCGCCACGCTAACCGAGTCGGATGCGTCCACGCGCGTGTCGCCACGGTATCGCGGCCTCGGGCACAGCTCCTGTGGACACACGCGCAGTGTATGTATGCGTCCTATGTACAGTACCATATCCAGCCGTGACTCCAATATAGCGTCACGCCATGCGCACGCACCTACATGCGTCTCGCTAGCTTGATTATTCAAAACTAAGTTTTATTAAAATATTTTCTATAACTATTTACAACAGTACTTCAACTTCCGTTGACGTTAAGCTGACGTGCAGTCATCAGAATAATTTTAAATGTGGGTGTTTTATTTTGAGATTGATAGGAACTACTGGTAGTGACAGTGACAGTTTGTATGAAGAGTCGATCATGCTCCAGCAGCAACACTACGTGCCGCCCAGACGCGAACACGTCGCGGCATATCGAGGCCGCATCGCGCCACGCATACATCACCACACACGTTCCACTGTCCTGGAGAATGTTCACCGAGCGTGAACTTGCCTCCTGCGGTCCACTGCATAACAATACCATAACTTTGGCAGTATATAAATAGTGCACTTCCACATACGAGGTTTTTTAATATGTGGTGCTATTTGGCCACAAGTGCGACACACGCAGCATAATTGTATCGTGTTTATATGTCGGGCGACATCAGCGTTCGTCATAAGTACACAACACACGGACGAATTAACAATGCACTCTCTCTACTTTCAATATTCAACAAGAAAGTGCGGATATTGTTTCCTCGGAGCCCAGCCTGCGGCGGCGCTGAGTTGCCTCGCAGAGCGTGGTCGGTACACAGTGCGGTCAAGGGCAGCAACGCGCGTGACGACTGTCTAACGGTCGAGTGGTACAGTTTTAAATGCCTGTGTCCGTCAGCGAGCGGGACACTCGCGAACCATGCCTGTCACTTGTGAAACTAAGTATCTCGCCGACGACGTTTCGCTAATTGTATTGTTTAAACAGACGATTTAGCTTCATATTTTATGTGACAAAATGACAGCGCTGTAAGATTTTTTGCCACTTAATTGTATTGTGAGTCACACTCACAACATAATGCCTATTGAGCCATTGACAACAAACGCCAAACACAAAACCACTAGTTACGACGTTAAGAAGACAAATTACGAGTAGAGAGTAGGTACTACTTCAAGGCCACTTATCATGCCAAGGGTTAAGAGTCTTGGACAATTGCTACAGACAAGCATCTGCCAATGATCTATCTGTAAGGGGCATCATTCAGATTCGGCAGTAAATCTAATTGTTGTACGCAATGTTGGCAGTGCATTTGTCCTCAGCTACTCAAAAGGATAACCATATTCTACTCACGTAATACGTGAGTGCAACTAACAGTCGGACTCCTTATATCGTTTTCAGTATAACTGAACGATCCATGGGGTCGAACTTGACAAATTTGCCTAATAATTTATTCATTTCTCACGCTAACGCATTCAACAATACGAGTAGGTAGGTGCAAAAGACAGTGTGCGGTCGAGAGGCGCACTCCACAGCAAACAGGACCCACTTTAGCGGAACCTTGTTTACAATGTGATGTGTGTAGATACTGCGGTGCAGACGTGTGTGACAACGCGCCGTGCGTGCACAGGTGCTCTCCAACTACGAGTACAACATATAGGTACAGCGCCACTGACCCCGTCACTGCTATTGGCGTCATATAACGTCGGTCCTTTGAACGTTTTCTAAACGTTGACTTTTTACAGATTAAACTCTTCAAAAATAAATGGAAGTATAATAAAACATAACTCTATACCGCTACATAATTATAATAACTAATCTAATAAGTTTGGCACGCGTTCGCGAGTGGCGATGTGAGCCCGGAAGTAGGTCCCGTTTTGTTGAACACACACACACACACACATCTATGCGCGTGACACCCATACATAAAACATTCTTGCCTTCTAGGGATCACTGTTTACGCAAAGAAGGATTCGCCTAAACAGCGACCACGATGTCCTACCTGACTGACGGAATGGTTGATTTACACATTCCTTAATTACGGTTAAATGTTTGCACCGCTTACTTCTAGGTTGAAGCCTATCCTGTTGCTGGTAAGCTCGCAACTTCCAGCTGAGAGAAAACCGATGCTATCTATCAATAAAACCCATTGGAATTCCAAAGTCGGTGAGGTCCAGCTATGAGGTCATGATACGTCCCTACACATTGACGTTATCATAAAAGATCGCAAGTGATATGTGAAGCGCTGCATTTATTATGTGCAGCCGCGAAATTCCAGCAGCGGTGATTGCTTCATAGCTGCTGACTCGTAATTACTCGTGAGCGACTTCCTCTCGTAGTATATTGAAATGAAATCGTCAAAATTATTTTATCATTAACGTGGGAAACTTTTATTCATGGCAGTACGATTAAAAAATAAATAAATATTCACGGACATTTCACACAGCGTGCTCTGGGCCCACGCTTGTGCTATAGGTACCAGATTACGGATATAATACATATATTACCTTTTTTTTTGTAAATACATACCTACATATAATAGATAGAAAACACACAGACGCAGTATAAATATCTATGTTCATCACACATATAAAAATACTAGATGTCGCGGGACTTCTATCAGATGTGAAAACAGCGAAACTATTTTGTAGAAATAAAATTATCATAACTTGACAAAGTACTCCTCAAGACGGATCAAACGAGTATAAACTCGATAGGGTTGCGTCGTTTCATTACAGAGTTACTGTGACCACCCTCCAGCTGCATCGTCAGACCCTGGATACCATCTAGAGAAAAATTACTCGTCAAGACAAATCATACGAGCCCAAACTCGATGGGGTTGCTTCGTTTCATTACAGAGTTACTGTGGCCACCTTCCAGCTCCATCATCATCGTTTTATAACGGAGTTCCTATGGCCACCTTCTAGCTCCATCATCAGACCCTGGATACCATCTAAAGACAAAGTACTCGTCAAGACGAATCAAACGATTCCAAACTCGATGGGGTTGCTTCGTTTCATTACAGAGTTACTGTGACCACCTTCCAGCTCCATCGTCAGACCCTGGATACCATCTAAAGACAAAGTACTCGTCAAAACGAATCATACGAGCCCAAATTCGATGGGGTTGCGCCGTTTCATTATAGAGTTCCTATGCCCACCTTCCAGCTCCATCATCAGATCAGCTCCATATCATCATAATATTGCATTGTCACGCGATATACAGATGCGTGTAAAATTTCAGCTCAATCGGAAACCGGGTAGTGTGTCAAATTTGACTTGCAATATTTGAACGGGACAAGTAAAATAAAAGCGTCGCCACGCTAACAGCCGATTTTACCCTCCCTCCGCATTAGATGTTTCACATCAATAAATTGTCCTGAGTGGGAATAGAACCCACGACATTGTGCACGGAAGTAGATTACACTACCGACTACGACACGAGGCCCGTTTGCCACAATATTTTGTCAATTCAACCGTGCAGTGCTATCCTTGAAATTTACGTGCCGTGAAAAGTTACTGGTATTACGTGAAGAGTTAAGTACTATTTGTGTATAACTACTACTATGACACGCGTCGGTTCTCTGACCGGCCGTATCGGCAATGCATCGGCTTATATGTTATGTGAGGAAGTGAGGATCCACCTCACACGAGTACCTGCTCGTACTCTGTTGTATACTTTGTAACTGGCCTGTTTAAGTTAACATTATGTGTAGGTACCTATAGTTATGTTATAGTTATAAGCAAGTAAGTAGAACTCCACCTCGCCCGCGCGATGAGACAATGGTCGCCACAGCCAACGTAGCACAGGCTGAGATGGCGCAGTACTGGGACGTGCTCAGTGAAGAGCGAAGTGACGTCACACGCGTGTCTATGTCGAGTTACGCTAGGTACTGTGCGGGACATGATCTACTAGTACCTACATTGTTGCAAATATTATTATAGTTTCATGCTGGAGCGGGTACAAAATAAATTTATTTGATATTTTAGATATTTATTACGGTGTATATCCATTCTATCCGTTGATGTATCCAACTTTATTTATCTTAGGTATGGTTGGATACAATGAACTTAGAGTTAGGAGAGAACTTGCGCTCGCCACATAACCATGGACTTAATTTATACGTCCATGCACATAGCCTATATATTTAAAATTCTTCGGGGAATGTTGCATAATGCAGACATTCTGGGGCAGGTGAGCCTATGTATTCCGGACAGGTACGTGTGGCGACGAAGGCGTCCAAAACTGCTAGTGGAGCCTCGCGGTCGGACTAATATTTTATGTGGCGCTGCTGACACGTGCGCTATGCACACTCAACATCATAGCTAGTGAGTTGGACCTATTCTGTAGGTCTCTGAGTGAAATCACAAAAAATGCATTGTTTGTAATTACAAAATGTAAATAACATAACTTAGGTAAATTATGTATACATAATATATAAGGTATTTTATATTATACATATATAATAGGATTAGCACGCTATCTGTACATGTACTAAAGACATCCACTGCAATCGCCAACCCGCCTGCCAAGCGTGGCGATTATGGTAAAACCCCTATTTTGGGGAGGCCTATGTCCAGCAGTGGACGATGAAAGGCTGATGGATGGATGGATGTGTACGGATTTCTAATAAAACATAAAACGTACACATTTTCAAATACAACACCCAAAATTCCATAAAACTACAGAATTGAACATATGTAGCCCAAGACCGATTCATCGATTATTTTTTTCGCTCTTGACGTCCCTTTAAATAATTGTATTACAAAAATAAAGAACGTACGTGATTGTCTATGACGAGGAATTACCGTATGATCTTTCCCAGAGGTCAGTAACTTCCCCACATCGACCTATCAAAAATATAATGCGCAGAAATGGATCTGTGATAATGCATCTGTGTTAAAAGGAACTATAAGTTTTGCAATTGTTTTACATATCTGTTAATAGATGGAGTTAGCTATAAAAACAATATTATTATAATATAAAACTATTTGGTAGAATAACAATTTATATATTTTTTTCTGGTTATACGTATTACTCTTTGATCTTTCCTCTATGACTGACTGACAACGATGGCATATTACATGGTTGACGTTGATTACAGTAGTAAATTAAAGTAGAAGATAAAGATTTTCTAAATTCAAAAAGGCTGACAAGGTAACCACTTCTACCATCTGTCGCTTACGTTTGAACCATTCTTGTACCCCAGTATTTCTAGCCAAACTTAGGATTAGGGATAGCTCTATTTGTGAATGTGGACTAGCTCAAGGAAATGTGGACCATATTTTTTTTAGCTGCACCAAACTTCACTACTCATTGTATGATATTTTGCCTCATGAAATTCCCCGTCCTACCTCATTTAAATCACTTTTATCACTTGTATTTACTCCATTTGTTTTAATTCTCTGTAAATTTATAAAAGTAAATAAGATTAAATTGTAAATAAATTTCTTTAACACCGTACATTAGAATAATAGATTTTAGTATGATATGTAGTTAGTTGATGATGTTTGTTTCAGAGTATTTATCCATCATAGTAATTTGTTAAGTTTGACATAATCACCGGCCTTTCTCTTATCACCGAACAATCTCCTTCGTTTGACGGTTTATCTCTGCCACGTGACATTGGCAAAGTTGTGGACATACTCCTGCAACAGCCATAAATCAAGAAGAAGAAGAAGAAGATAAAGAGATAAAATAATATGTTACGCTTTTTGAAATAAAACTTCGTTTACGGAATCTATCGCGTTTACTTGATTTTACTACTATCCCGACGTTTCGAATACTTTACAGCATTCATGATCACGGGTGGACTTAGATGATAGACGTCCAAAGCTGATATGTTATTTCAACGGTCTCGTCTACCCACAGTATATGATTTAACAAAATTTATGGTTTATTTATTTTAACCCACCTAATATTCGTTTAGAAACACAATTAAAATATTTACTTCAAATTTTTTTTTTATGCTTACAATGTATGAGACTAAGTTAGTATATTAAAATGAGTATAATACTCCTCTTTAAACTAAATTTTTTTGTTTTTATTTAGTGGTCAAAAATTCTACCATGAACTACCAATTACTACCAGTAAGAAGACAATCTTGATTATTAGTTTATATTATTAAATATATTGATTTTGCCAAAAGCTAAGTCTAAAAAGCTACCACCGGATCGGAACGCGGCCTGACTGAGAAAGATCCGGCCAGAAAACTCAGTAGGCAACAACTGTTATGGATTATTAAATTTTTGTACGGAATTACTGAAAGCTAATTAAGTTTCAAATTTTTTAAAAGGCAATAACTAAAACTAATCACTACTGTGGGTTTTGTCTACACAATAAGCGCTAACTGTGTCTTGCAATCTTGTGGTGTGCCTTCTTGTGTTCTGTTTGTGAGGCCTATCACAGGATTCCAGCTTGATGGTAAGACCCAGCCGTCTTCTCTATTGAAATTGGGATGTTTCTTAATTTCAATAGCCTCACGTATCATTCTAGGGCGATATCGATGTTCTTTTGCGAGGATTTGAGGTTTGTCAAACCTAATGTAATGGCGGGTGTGGTCCTGTGTGTGCTCACAAATTGCAGACTTTGTATAGCGACGGTGCTTCACATCAGCTATGTGTTCTTTGATCCGAGTTCTTATGGATCTCTTTGTTTGCCCAATGTAGGAGAGACCACAATCACAATCCAGCTTGTATACTCCTGCATCCTGTAAAGGTATATGGCACTTGACAGGTGGTAAAAATTGACTAATTCTTTTGAGTGGCTTATAGTAGGTTTTGATTGAAGCTTTTTTGAGAATGTAGCCAATCTTGTCAGTGACTCCTTTAACATAGGGCAGGACTGCAGGGAGGCGCTCAACTGTGGGTGGCTTCACTCGGTTTCTGTGACGGCGGCGTGGAACCTGCAGCTTATTAGCATGTAAAACTTTCTTTACATGCTGCAACTCCCCAGCCAGGTGTTCTTCATCACAGATTCCTTGTGCTCTCTGAAACAAAGATTTAGACACGGTAGCCAACTGTGAAGGATGGTGATGAGACTCTCCATTCAGGTACTTATCAGTATGGGTTTTCTTTCGATACACTGTATGACTCAAGGTGTTGTTAGGGTTACGGATTACCATAACATCTAAGAAAGCTAAAGAGTTATTTGACTCCAGTTCCATAGTGAATTGAATTTTAGGATTGATGGAGTTCAGATGGTTTAGAAATACGGTTACTTTATCAGATGGTAATATAGTGAAAGTGTCATCTACGTACCGCTTGTAGAAACGGGGGACCACAGGTGAGGTTTTTAGGGCAGTCTCCTCGAAGTCTTGCATGAATATGTCGGCAACAACGGGAGAGACTGGCGAACCCATGGCCACTCCGTCCACTTGCTTGTAGAAGCCATCATTCCACATAATGTAGCCAGATGTGAGGCAGTACTTTAACAGTTCAGCGTATTCCATAGGTATGTTGTTCTCTGATAGTTTCTTAGATACAATTCTGATGCAGTCTTCCACAGGTAAGCAGGTAAAAAGGGACTGGATATCAAAACTCACCATAGTTTCATTGTTAGCGAGATGAAGGTGTTTAATCTCACTTACAAAATGGTATGAATCTTTTATGAACGCATCTGTGTGTCCTCGGAGTTGTGAGAGAACTTTGGCCAGTAACTGAGCGACTTTATAGGTAGGTGAGTTGATCTGACTTACAATAGGTCGTAGTGGTGCGTTCGGTTTGTGTATCTTAGGCAACCCATACAATTTAGGTGGCTTTGCGCAAGGTGGTATCAGGGTTTTTACATCTAGATTCAATGCTTCGGAGTGCTGGTTAAGTAACTTTTTCATGTTATTTAGTGTACAGTTGGTCGGGTCAGTTCTGACCTTTTCATAGGTAGACTCATCCGATAAAAGGTGTTCAATTTTAGCGTTATAATCTGACGTGTCCATCACCACAGTAGCGTTACCTTTATCTACGCGCAGGATAACGATGTCTGGTCTATTGCGTAGGTTCTTCAACGCCAAATATTGTGATTTGGACAAATTTGGTTTCGGCCGTTTGCTTATTGCACAATATTTGGCGTTGAAGAACCTACGCAATAGACCAGACATCGTTATCCTGCGCGTAGATAAAGGTAACGCTACTGTGGTGATGGACACGTCAGATTATAATGCTAAAATTGAACACCTTTTATCGGATGAGTCTACCTATGAAAAGGTCAGAACCGACCCGACCAACTGTACACTAAATAACATGAAAAAGTTACTTAACCAGCACTCCGAAGCATTGAATCTAGATGTAAAAACCCTGATACCACCTTGAGCAAAGCCGCCTAAATTGTATGGGTTGCCTAAGATACACAAACCGAACGCACCACTACGACCTATTGTAAGTCAGATCAACTCACCTACCTATAAAGTCGCTCAGTTACTGGCCAAAGTTCTCTCACAACTCCGAGGACACACAGATGCGTTCATAAAAGATTC
This sequence comes from Leucoma salicis, assembly GCA_948253155.1. Taxonomy (NCBI): domain Eukaryota; kingdom Metazoa; phylum Arthropoda; class Insecta; order Lepidoptera; family Erebidae; genus Leucoma; species Leucoma salicis. Next base: position 25,081,553 of record OX411819.1, on the reverse strand, counting down.
ATACCATTTTGTAAGTGAGATTAAACACCTTCATCTCGCTAACAATGAAACTATGGTGAGTTTTGATATCCAGTCCCTTTTTACCTGCTTACCTGTGGAAGACTGCATCAGAATTGTATCTAAGAAACTATCAGAGAACAACATACCTATGGAATACGCTGAACTGTTAAAGTACTGCCTCACATCTGGCTACATTATGTGGAATGATGGCTTCTACAAGCAAGTGGACGGAGTGGCCATGGGTTCGCCAGTCTCTCCCGTTGTTGCCGACATATTCATGCAAGACTTCGAGGAGACTGCCCTAAAAACCTCACCTGTGGTCCCCCGTTTCTACAAGCGGTACGTAGATGACACTTTCACTATATTACCATCTGATAAAGTAACCGTATTTCTAAACCATCTGAACTCCATCAATCCTAAAATTCAATTCACTATGGAACTGGAGTCAAATAACTCTTTAGCTTTCTTAGATGTTATGGTAATCCGTAACCCTAACAACACCTTGAGTCATACAGTGTATCGAAAGAAAACCCATACTGATAAGTACCTGAATGGAGAGTCTCATCACCATCCTTCACAGTTGGCTACCGTGTCTAAATCTTTGTTTCAGAGAGCACAAGGAATCTGTGATGAAGAACACCTGGCTGGGGAGTTGCAGCATGTAAAGAAAGTTTTACATGCTAATAAGCTGCAGGTTCCACGCCGCCGTCACAGAAACCGAGTGAAGCCACCCACAGTTGAGCGCCTCCCTGCAGTCCTGCCCTATGTTAAAGGAGTCACTGACAAGATTGGCTACATTCTCAAAAAAGCTTCAATCAAAACCTACTATAAGCCACTCAAAAGAATTAGTCAATTTTTACCACCTGTCAAGTGCCATATACCTTTACAGGATGCAGGAGTATACAAGCTGGATTGTGATTGTGGTCTCTTCTACATTGGGCAAACAAAGAGATCCATAACAACTCGGATCAAGGAACACATAGCTGATGTGAAGCACCGTCGCTATACAAAGTCTGCAATTTGTGAGCACACACAGGACCACACCCGCCATTACATTAGGTTTGACAAATCTCAAATCCTCGCAAAAGAACATCGATATCGCCCTAGAATGATACGTGAGGCTATTGAAATTAAGAAACATCCCAATTTCAATAGAGAAGACGGCTGGGTCTTACCATCAAGCTGGAATCCTGTGATAGGCCTCACCAAACAGAACACAAGAAGGCACACCACAAGATTGCAAGACACAGTTAGCGCTTATTGTGTAGACAAAACCCACAGTAGTGATGTTTTAGTTATTGCCTTTTAAAAATTTTTAAACTTAATTAGCTTTCAGTAATTCCGTACAAAAATTTAATAATCCATAACAGTTTTTGCCTACTTAGTTTTCTGGCCGGATCTTTCTCAGTCAGGCCGCGTTCCGATCCGGTGGTAGCTTTTTAGACTTAGCTTTTGGCAAAATCAATATATTTAATAATATAAACTAATAACCAAGATTGTCTTCTTACTGGTAGTAATTGGTAGTTTATGGTAGAATTTTTGAGCACTAAATAAAAACAAAAAATTTTAGTTTCAAGAGGAGTATTATACTCATTTTAATATACTAACATAGTCTCATACATTGTAAGCATAAAAAAAAATTTGAAGTAAATATTTTAATTGTGTTTCTAAACGAATATTAGGTGGGTTAAAATAAATAAACCAAAAAATTTTGTAAAATCATATACTGTGGGTAGACGAGACCGTTGAAATAACATATCAGCTTTGGACGTTTATCATCTAAGTCCACCCGTGATCATGAATGCTGTAAAGTATTCAAAACGTCGGGATAGTAGTAAAATTAAGTAAACGCGATAGATTCCGTAAACGAAGTTTTATTTCAAAATGAGCTACATCATCGTGACGTCATCATCACTTCCTCAAGCTTTCGAGCAGCGAGTCATACAGCCAGCCAGCATCCACGGCTACGGGTATCCTGACATAGCCCACACAGCGTACTCAGCGACCTTGACACAGCACACTGCACTTCAGCCGGTAACATTCGCGTAAATATCAGAAAGTATTATGTTACGCTTTATTGTGTTTGTAATAATGGATGAATGATAGTGACCAATTTAATTCTTTGCTCAATTGCACAATACCTCATAGTAAGAAACTGTTTCCTTCGTATATAAGTTTCCTTACTCTGTGCGCAATACACATTGTTTGTTTCCATGTTTCTGGTTTACGCCATAGAGTAAAGTAATCATACTAAAAGTTTACGCATTTCTCTTTGGTTTCCATTTTGAACTTGTGACGTTGAGTGTTTTTGTGGATTATTTGTGTTAAGAAATTACCTACTTTAATTATGTAATTATGAGTAGATATACAAAGAAATCACGTAGAATGCAATGTTTTAAGTAAAGAATAATGGTTTTATTTCGTATGTAGTTTTAGATTTATTGCACGTACGGATTTCGGCTGTCGGATGTACGGATTTCTAGTTCCTACAGTATGGCAACGCTGCACCAGTGAGTCGCAGGCGCCAGCGGACTGTACCTACAGTACAGTGCTTGTGCGCACTTCCATTTCATTTTTAACCGACTTCAAAAAAAGGAGCAGTTTCTCAATTCGTCGGAATATTTGTTTTTAATGTTATCTAAGTATTTATATGAATTGTTTTTGTTACTTTTGGACACACCGGCTTCAAACACATCAGTGGGTGTCTAGCACGGAAATCGTATCTAAATACCAATTATTTATTGCTTTTTAGTTCCTGGGCGCACTTGAAGGCGGTTTTCTCTTTTTTTTTTAATTTTTTTTTTTTTTTGCTTTTCAGTGATTTTTTTATAAAATAGATTAGATTAGGTCGTACGTGATGGGGAGGCCTCCCTAAATGAAAAAAAATCAGACAACGAAATAAGAAAAACGTAAAAATTGTCTATAAAATTTTAAGAATTCCACCAATTTGTCTAGGATACCATCATCAGATCCTTACCTGATGACTATGGGACCACCTGGGAAGTATACCCTATCAAAAAATAATAATTTTGCAAATTGATCCAGGTGTCTTTGAGTAATCAGTGAACATACATAAAAACGAGCTCACCGTGCGAGCTCACCTCTCACCAGTGAGTCGCAGGCGCCAGCGGACTGTACAGTACAGTGCTTGTGCGCACTTCCATTTCATTTTACGACACCAGCTTTCACACGCACTCGACTCGTAAGTTACTCGTAGGCAGTAGACATACACATATAAGTAGGTACGTAATGTTTTGACCTTAGAAGGATGAAGGTTTTATTGGATCCATCGAGTTTTATCATCACGCCATTTCCCTTGCGGGGTAGGTAGAGAGAATACAATGTCAAGAGGCTCTATTCTTGCATACGTCTCTCGCTTCCTCAACATTCATAATTCTCTTCATACACGCTTCCGGTTACGGAGATTCCTGACTCCACCTTCCTTCAATACATGACCGATTTGGTCTAGGTAGGTGAGTCTCGGTTTCCTCCTGTACCTATATCCTTCCACTTTCGCATTGTATACCTTCTTAACCAGTCGCTCGTCCAGCATTCTTTCCACATGTCCGAACCATCAGAGTATTCCCTTTCGCATCATCATACCTACTCGCTCTCTTACGTCGTCATTACGAATGCGGTCAGTCAGCCTCACTCCGCACATTCTTCGCAGAGATCGCATTTCGACCGCATTGATTTTACTCTCATACTCCTTTTTGCATATCCAACTCTTGCTTCCATATAGCAACGTTGGGACAAGCACTGCATTGTGTATTGCGACACTCACCGTTCACTCTATTTCCCGCATTTACTCTTCTCTCTATATCAGTGGTGTAACTTCCATCCCGACTGAATCCACATCCAAGATATATAAATTCATCCACTTGTTCTAGCACACTATTGCCAACCGATACTCTTGACATCTGTTCTGGCTTTACCTCTTTCAAAGATCATAATTTTGGTTTTGTTCACATTCTTTTTTAGTTTTTCATCCATCCATCCATCAGCCCATTAACGTCCATTGCTGGACATGGGCCTCCCCACAACGGGGGGGAAATGCCATAATCGCCACGCTTGGCAGGCGGGTTGGCGATCGCAGAATGGTATTAAACGTTTCCCAGGAGTTGCTGCTGCCCATTCCCCTGGTGCTCCCTTAGTCGTTTTTTACGACACCCGCGGGGAAGTAAGGGGTGGTGACATATCGTATTCTTAATCCGTCACCACACGGACAAGTTTAGATTTCGCGTGATTATAAAATATTGTTGCACGTTGGGATTGTAGATTATATATATTATAAACGTGGTTGTGTTCATTGACGTATATGAACTTACATATAACACACACCACAGTCCTCCACGCTAGCTTACCGAGCAGGTATAATTTATCAATATTACAAAAATTTTAAAAAGTTATTTCAGGCAGAGTTGTACCGGTGCAGTAGGTATTACCTACTGACACTGGGGTTGGACTCGATACCATTATCTTTTAAGTCCTCGCCTTTTTCCGCCAGTAGATTCACTTCAAAGGACTACCAAACTGAATTCCATTCTAATTAAAATTAAGCAATTGGTTGGACAAGCAGTGATAGCCTAGAAGATCCCTAGTCCGAGGTTCACACCACGTGCGGCACACTCCTCCATTTTTCGAAATTATGTGTGTAATTGGTTACAATTTATCACAGCTCGGAGAAGGAAAACATCGTGAGGAAACCTGCATGCTTTAGAGATTTTCTTGACCGTTTGTGAAGTCTGCCAACCCGCATTGGGCTAGCGTGGTGGACTATAGGCAAATCCCTTTCACCAATCATGGTGATGCAATAGATTGCAATCCATCCATCCATCCATCCATCAGCCTTTCAACGTCCACTGCTGGACATAGGCCTCCCTAAGAGAACGCCACAACGAGCGGTCCCGTTATGGAGGATAATGCCGTAATCGCCACGCTTGGCAGGCGCGTTGGCGATCGCAGTAGATGTTGTTAATACTCGAGGGAGTGCTGCTGCCCACTCCCCCGGTATTCCCTCAGTCGGCTCTTACGACTCCCGTGGGTAGAGAGGGGTGGGACAATTCTAAAGCTGGCCCCACACGGCGGTTTTGATTGATTTTTTGAGATTGCAATAATGTTCTCGAAATATCGGAGGATGCAGACGTGCAGTGTACTCACGTGGGGCCGCAGCCAGCGCACGGAGCCCAAGCTGCGGTCGCCGAGCGTGCGCCACGAGGCCCCGAAGTGCGCGTCCTCGAACAGGCGGCCCTCGGGCGGCGCACCCGCCGGCCCGTCCTCCGACCGCTCCGAGCCGCTCCAATACCTGGCACACGACACGCTACACCAGATCGATCGACGTGCTATATGTTTGCCCAGCTGGTTTGCACCCGCAGTTTGTAGTCCAATGCTAATTCCACGGGCAATGTTTATAGGTAGGTACAATTCAAAATAGTAACATATTTATATGGTCGTGTCGACAGCTCAGTTAGCAGAGCGTCTAGAACTAGTCTGCTGGATAACCAGACGCGGGTTCTATTCCCTCTCGTAGTTATCATTTTATATTTCACATTTACACTAAATTAATGTGTTAGTAAAGACCTTTCAAAACGTTTTATATTATACCTACTGGTACATCGGTGGCCACTTAGTGTTTAGTTCCAAGGATCGTCGTAAATGAAACGTCTGTAAATAGGTACGTATCATAATGTCATTAGTCGGAGCCAGTTCAGACTAGTCCACAGTGACACAGATGGCACCAGAGCTCGCGTAGCGCTCACCTGGAGGGGGCGGGGTCGTCCCGTGCACCGGCTGCCGCGCCGTCTGTCGGACACAAACGACATTACACACGGCGGGTAACTATGGTAATAACAACAAACCACTGTGGCCCACAAAGACTCCAAAGGACCAACGACCACAGACAACGTCCACGCATTATTTTAACGACATGAGTATGAAGTAATTGACTCGTGACCTCCCATTAGATGGCGTACAGATCGACTTGCAGTTCCAGAACCCTTCCGCCTTCTACGACAACTAATGGGCAGTGTAGCAGTGGCATGGTTGTCAACTAGGTACCTACTACGACAACTAATG